>JAKOGI010000021.1:300000-590000 GCA_029747015.1 Carnegiea gigantea
GTTCGATCAATAAAGTTTAAGGTCCATCTAGTGACGAAAGGCTTTACCCAAATTGAAGGTATAGATTACAAAGAGACATTTTCTCCTATTGTGAGATTTACCTCTATTCGCCTACTCCTGGCTCTGGTTGTCCATTTGAACTTAGAGTTATTTCAAATGGACGTAAAGGTTGTTTTCCTCAATGGTAACCTTGAGTAAGAGATCTATATAGACCAACCATTTGATTGTGTATCAAAAGGACAAGAGGACAAGGTGTGTTATATTAAAAGGTCCATATATGGTCTTGCAATCATCTAAATCATGGTACTTTAGATTCCCTGAAGTCATAACTTAGTTTGACTTATCTATCGTTTCAGAAGACCATTATATGTATGTCAAAAGATCAATAGGGAGATTTTGTTTTTTACCCTATATATTAATGACATAATGTTGGCTAGGAACAACTTAGAGTTGATCGAAGATACTTAAATATGGTGGTCATTTGCCTTTAAGATTAAGGACATGGGTAAAGTTAGGTATGTCCTAGAAGTGAAAATAATCCGAAACCGTCCCAAGGAGCATATATCAAAAGGTCTTGGAACGATTTTGGATTTATGATTCCAAACCTATAGATACTCCAATTGAGAAGGGACTAACCTTGAGTCTTGATCAATGCCCTAAAATAGATGATGAAATAGAGACAATGAATAATGCCCCTTATACTAATGTCGTAGGAAGCTTACTGTAGGCCATGTTATGTACACGGCATGAGGTTTGCTTTACGGTTGGTTTGGTAAATCTTTATCAAACTAACCAAGGACTTGCTGATTGGCCAGTCGTCAAGAGAGTCAAATGCTACCTTCGTGGTACTACTGACGTAGTCTTTTGCTATTGAGGAGTAGACTTCAGGTGGGGAGGATACTCAAATGTCAATTGGGGTGGTGACGCGAATAAGACTAGGTCAACCTCAGGACATGCCTTCACCCTGGGTGGGAGAGCCATGTTGTGATGCAGTAAGAAACAAAACTACACAACAATGTTAGCTATAGAGGCAGATTGTGTATCTTGTTACCATAGAGACAAAAGACACTGTCATTAGGTATACATATACACACACACACACACACACACACACACACACACACACACACACACACACACATATATATATATATACACATACATACTAATAGGGTGATTATGTTCCCTTGACTAAACCTATTCCTAATGATGCTTTCAAAGCTCATTTGTTGAGTCTAAGAATTCATAAGGTTTAGTGATTAGACATGTCTTGTTATGTGATTGACATGTTCCTTTTGTAACTGAGTAAAATGCTCATGAATTATTTTGCGTCTTAGGCATATTGAAATGTCACCAGGTTTTTGATTGGCATAGTCACATAGGCAATCGCCCCGCCACTTAAGTAGTGGGCAGGATGAGACTTTTCAATATTAATACTAGGTGTGTGTAACATTGAATTATCATTATACTTGTGTTGTATGAATGATAAGTGATAAAATGAACATACTCGCCTTAGTGAGTCTAAGATGAGACTGAAGGGAGTCGAATATGAAATAGAATTTCATATTGAAGCCTTAAATGCTGAATCTTGAGTGTCAAGATTAACATTTAGTATGTTGATCAAGTGACTCAGGTTAGATTTTTGGGTGAAAATCTAGACTGGTGATTCGCATGGCATATAAAGTGACATGCCAAGCTGAGTGGGAACTATGCCATGACACATATTTCATATTGTGTATGCTTGTAAGACAACCCATACATGGAGTGACAATTGACTTCTATATCTCTTGTCACTGTGTAACGCTATGGACAATGACCATTCGACTTAAAGCTATGACATGAAGTCGAAGCTTGATGATTCTACCTTAATGTATTTCTTAAGGGCCATGATGTATACGGATCAACGAGAACATATTAAGAAAACAGTTAAGTTGGGATGGAATTTCATGAGTGTTTAAGAACAAATTTATCCATCATCAACATATCAACCAGGGCGATTATATTGAGTATATAATTATATGATATATCATATGGTTTAAAGGGACTATGTATGCCACTAGTGATGTTGAGGATGATTTGGGGTATCGTATTTTGTGAAAGTATTATGTTAGTTAGATAGTGACTTAATATAACACCATTTGATTACTTTTTGGATGCACGCCCCATTACCAATATGAGGCGTAAAGAGATTAGTTGGGAGAAAAAAGTGTAACTTATGGTTTATGTGACCGAAGGAAAGCTGTTGATCAAGTATAACGGTCACATTGTTATGCTCTTAATTGGGCAGTTACAAGAGGTTAATTATGTATTAAGCATATTCATTAAACCCCTATTGATAGTTTCAATTGCGTGCTGCTATTTAAGGGGTTTAGAGCTTGATTCTGGATGTATGACAGAAACCAAAACATGATCCCTAGTTCTCTCTTCCCTCCTCTCACGCCAGCCTCGCCATCACTCGGTTTCGGGTTTGGGGCGTGACAACAATGGTGACTCTAGTAGCCACCGTCAGTTCCAATTCAACCATTCATGGGCAATAATCGAGCAACAAGATGCTGCGGTTCCGCACTGCTAAGGTACGTCCTTACTTTCCTACAGATAGAATTTATAGTTTAAAAGGAGGTTGAGACTTCTACCTATTTGTCTCGTTCGATGAGGATATCAGAAAGGACAACCTTCACCTGTCCTCAGCAGCCTTAGCTCCAACTGATTCAAGAGATGAACCTAACTTGCAACCTTTGAGGAGCTTCTTCTTAATTGTGTCTAAATTTCATTTATTTCAGAAGTTTGATACAAAGTATTCTTCATAAAGGGCAATCCTCTTTTCAGTATCTGAACAAGTAACACAGGAAAATGCATACATATGTTCATAGACCAGAAGGCTAAAAGTGAAGCTTTTTGTTCATGTAGGTCTAGCTAAGAAACGCAACAGTTGAAATGTACCGAATTCAATTTGGACTAGCTCCAAGGAGCCATATGATGCTGAGTGTCACATAGACAACAGAGTTACCATCTCAGACTCGTGAATTAGACTCCTAAAACATCTGAAATGTAAGGGTATGTGAGGCCAGCAGTTCATCCCCTGGCTTCTAGTTCCACTTAGACCCCATATGCATGTTGTCAGATAGTGGTTGCTAGAAGAACAATTCAAGCTACTGACTCGCTATGTATTCCATACTAAGCCAGCACCTGGTTTGGAACTTTGGCTCATTAGGATTGGCTTGAATTGGTTCACGAAGTCCAGTTGAACCAAGCTAGACAATTTAGTAAATCCATTATCCTAGCAAAAAAAGAAAAGAAAAGGAAATCCCAAAGTCCCAGCCAGGCTGGTTTGAGGCTTCGAGCTAGGATCGGGCAAAAGCGAACCCAAGTCAATAGATGGGCTACCCATGTAGCCTTGGTCGAATTAGACTATTTGTTTGGCCACCACATACAATCCTCAAGTACACAAAGGAAACTTTTACATCGGCACAAGCATGATGATGGGAAGCATCACCTAGGAAAGTTCAACATAAACTCACACTATGTATAAAGATCTCAATTGAAAACTTGTGCACAACATAGCATTAATCAATTTCCTTTGATCTGTACTGATTTTGTGGAAAAATGAGATGGTGCTGGGCCAAACATTGTTATGCATGCAAACCAATCGACTCAGCTAGGAAAGGTGTACTGAGAAAGACAAATAACTTCATACCCGGGTGGATTCAGTGTGTGCTGCCCACATCGCAATGTTCATCAAGTGGCTATCAGATGAAGGGGATTTCTCTTCCGTGGAAATAGACAGATATACAGGCATAGGAACTGATAAATCCTGTGAAGCAGGAAACACCAGTGAAATCAGAGCAGGGAATTAAAACTTTACATGTTTGCCATGTCAGGAAACACCAGTGAAATCAGAGCAGGGAATTAAAACTTTACATGTTTGCCATGTTTTATGATGATGAGAACAAAACTATAGCTAACTAAGCAGTGTTTTACACTCTGTGCCCCTGCTCAGAATCCAAGATTCCAACTCAGCATTAGTTGATTTTAGCAAACAATCATACTAACATGCTTTAGTTTAAGTCAGCTATTTGATTCTAGTGATAATAACAGAATGTACTACTTGATTGTTTGCTCTACTTGTTATTGAAGAAAATCTCTCTTATCCTTTTGTTTAATGGATTGTAATGCACAGAAATTTCCCATAAATGAAGGAAAATTGTCCCATATCCTCTAAGGTTTCTAGTACGAGCCTCATTGCTTCCCACTGTGTTATTTTCTACCAATGTCTGGGCTACCATTTGATGACTCCTATGTGGCAGAACAATATTCTACCACACTGTATAACAAGAGAGTGCAGCCATGCCTAACTAGTCTGATTCCAAGAAAGGGATGAAATTTTTTTACTAGTCGTCTGCAAATTCTATTAGAGACTTGGTCATTATGCCGTAGATTTTAAGCTATGGACGCATTTTTTTCCACATTCATAGTCTGATTCCAAGAAAGAGGGCCTTAAGAAGGATTTTCATTATCCTGCCTACAAGTAGGGACAGATTTTTCCACGTTCATATTGTGCAGCGACGATCGGACAAGTAAGCAATCAGGTCAAGTCCATTGTCTCCGGTGCACAGAAATTATGGTTATCTAGGAAAAGAAAAGGAAGCTGTGAGGATTCTCCTCAACTGTGCACCTGGGATGGGTCAAGTTGACACTTCCAAGCCACTTTTCACACTGGAAAACTTTTAGGGTCCATACAATGTAGGCTCGCTGTTCACAGACGGGTTGGTCTGGACTCCTTCAAGATCAAGGCACATCAGCTTGCTATTTCTGTCTCATCATAATCGTCTCAGTCTTCTGGACCCGTGTGAATATTTTATACGGTTACTGGTATGTGCTTCTAGTAATGCCAAATTCTGTGGAAAATATTAATTGATATCTTTGAAAAAAGGCCAATAATCAAAACCATCTTTGTGGAATTACAAGCATTAATGCCTAATTTTCCAAGGAGTTACCAATACGGCAGCCTTTGTGTGGACTTTTAACCTCTATATAGACTTGCATTTTCCTATACAAAGGGCCACCCGTAGTTGGATTAAATCAAAAAAAAAAAAAACAATATACATTCAACGATATACAAACTGAGTTGTTTTGGTTTTTGAGTTCTAATCCAATGGCGCCTAACAGCCAACTTCCAGTTGCCGTTCCTCTCATGCTGCTGGGACTGTTAATGTCTAGTATTCAGCTAACAGGTATGCTAAACAGTCGAGGTATTACTGATTGTTATTCATATGCAAATAGTTCTTCAGGTAAAAAGATAAAACATTCAGATTATTTGTATTTATGAAGCAAGCAGTTCAAGTAACAATGTGTATGACTATAACTTTCCTCCCTGAGCTAAAAATTTTGAAAATTTCATAAAAAGGAGGACGAAAAAATACTCACATTATTCCATATCATGCAATGCAGATGCACAAATCGGTGTATGTTACGGAAGAATTGGCAACAATTTGCCACCCGAGCAAGATGTGGTGAATCTGTACAAATCAAGTGGCATTGCAAGGATGAGACTTTATGACCCAGATCAGAAAGCTCTCCAGGCACTTAGGGGGTCGAGCATAGGGCTCATCCTTGATGTTCCTAAACCCAGCCTTCAGTCACTCGGGTCTGACCCTTCAGCAGCAAGCCAGTGGGTCCAAAGCAACGTGCAACCCTATGCTTCTGATGTCAACTTCCGATACATTTCAGTTGGAAATGAGATCGAGCCCTCTGATGCAGAAGCTAGCTCTGTCCTTCCAGCCATGCAAAATATCCTTACTGCCCTTCAGTCAGCCAACTTGGCTGGCCAGATCAAGGTCTCAACAGCCATCAAGATGGACCTCATCACCAACTCCTACCCACCATCGAATGGCGTTTTCACTGGTCCAGCGACACAATATATAACTCCAATCATCAACTTCCTCAAAAGTAATGGATCTCCTTTATTGGTCAATGTTTATCCCTACTTTTCCTACACTGATAACCCACAGCAAATCGCTCTGAACTACGCTCTATTTCAGCCTGGTACTACGGTTACAGATGGAAGTCTGCAATACTATAATCTCTTTGATGCTTTGGTAGATGCTGTATATGCTGCTCTAGCTAATGTTGGGGCACCAAATGTGCCAATTGTCGTATCTGAGAGCGGTTGGCCTTCAGCTGGTGATAATGCTGCGACACCACAAAATGCGGGAACTTATTACCAGAATTTGATTAACCACGTGAAGCAGGGAACTCCGAAGAAACCAGGGGCCATTGAAACCTACCTCTTTGCCATGTTTGATGAGAACCTCAAGGATGCAGGTGTTGAGCAGCATTTCGGGCTCTTCACACCTGATAAGCAGCCGAAATACCAACTCAGTTTCAGTTAAAAGAATGCATGATGTAGTAAATCTATTAAGGACAGAAATTTTCATGTACGCTCTAAATAACAGAAATTTTCATGTATGCTCCAAATAGAGGCGCAGCCATAGCCCCCAGTGTGATAAAAGCTCCCTCCTAAATAATAATAATTGAATGACCACAGATTCTGATAGTTCCATTACATCTACCATTTCTTTTTTTGGGGGGGGGGGGGGGGGGAGGTGTGTTGAAACCTAAGGGAAGTTACATTAGATCTCCAACCTAGGTTTCTTCACATTATTTCACTCAATCAACAGCCAATTCCTTCAAATTTGGTATAATTTGCCTGGATATCCGTAAACCAACAATCACCATGAGAACAACAAATGAAGTATAATATACATGATAAGATGATGGTGTATAACCAATCCCAGAAAAGTTCTTCAATCATGAAAACTTCAGCAAAATCAAGTTGTGAGTTGTCTATCGTACTCTCTACACTCTAACAGCATCCCCTTCTTTGCTGGCAGCACTGATTTAAACTAGTGATAGCATTAACAAAGAAGTCAAACAACTGTCATCTGAGGATTACTTATGGCTCCCAAATAGATCGACACCCATCCATATTAAGTGTTCATTGCAAGCCTGTATGCCATAAACTATTGTCACATTATCAAAAATACTTGTGTCCATGTTCAATCTAGCCCATTACTACAGGACCCCAGATTTTTTCCTCCTTGTGCAAAAGCTAAATAGTTTCCTTGCACAGCCATGTATGACAACCATGAGTCAGTCAATTTGAACTCCAAGATTGAAAGCATGCTTACACTTGTCATCTCTAGCGTTGCTCTCCCCCCCCCCCCCCCCCCCAAAAAAAAAAAGGACCAATCTCACCATACCCAAGTTTGCATATGTAAGATCCAAGAGCACTGTATTGCAGTCTCTAGGAAACCAAGAACTTCTGCTTATACAACATTTATCAGTCTTACCTGTCGCCTCCTACAACACGCTCCTTCTCTCCCTAAACAGTCGAAAGGCTTCCTCAAGATCACCATTTTCTCGAACACCAGCTCACATTCTTACTGATGGGCATCTTCGCGAGCATCCTATTGAAGACTTCCTCTGCATCCACACACCGTAATCAACACCGTAATCAAGCAGACAACATCACATTCCAAGTTACCAAATTTGATTTCAGGCATTTCCTCGAACACCTGCCAAGCATTACAACTTACAATCGGTAAGATTTGTTGCAACAAAGAGTTGGGTACGAAAGACACAAGGCGAAGCTTGCTTTACTATGCATGATGGATCTCACTGAATACAAAGAGTGGATTTTCCAGGGCATTTGATTATGATTGAACTGGGAATCTTGGACGTGAAAAAGAAGATGACACGCACATTCGATAGGCTTCAAAATCGAAAGTGCCCGGTTCATATGGATCCGTTAATTTTCCCACAATTCTAAGGCGAATGTTGAGATGAATATTGAAACAGAGCCCCCTTGGATTTGCTCAATTTTTGTTCCAAATTTCTGTAGTTTTGCAACAGCGAAATGCAGAGTCTCTAACCGCCGTTTTCCGTCTGATTTTGGCGGGCAGTAGCGAGATCCTTTTTGGCTCCGCGGTTGTTTAATTAATTGTTCAAATCAATGGACCGCAAAATAGCCGTTGCTTGTTAGGGCTTGCCAAAACCAAAATCAACACGTTGTTTGCAATTGCTCAAATCGAATGCAACTTATGTGTTAGGAATCCACATGTGATGAGAAAAGAAAAATTCTAAATAAATTCCCAAGACTACTCACGCAGGAAAAAAAATCAAAATTTTTGATCTTATGCTAATGCACCACAAACTCACCATCCTCAACAAGCTCATTATAATTAATCAAACTTTAATTTAACATAAGTTGCTACATCATTGATATTGTACCCATAAATCCTAACATGGACTAATTTCTTGCCTAAAGGGAATCCTACGACATGGGAATACTTTAATTATCCAACAGCTGCACAATGCAGTCTAACTGTTAGATAACTTCTATAATTTTATAAGTTAAAAGATGTACATAATTTTACCTCTAATCAATCGGCCTAAAAATTAGAAAGGAAACTACAGTAACGAGCTAGACAACCCAACATGACTAAAATAGCCGGTGAGCTACGATCTAGGTAAAAGGGTGCTCAGCACATCTTGTCAAATTCTTCCCTGAGAATGTTGTAATCCTGAGTGAGAGCTCTGAACTTCTCCATTTTCTGGTCAAGTCCTTCCCTCTTATTCATCTCGAGCTCCCGTTTCACATCTTCGATTTGGGTCTTCAGCTCTTCAATCTTCTTCATCTTTTCTTCATGCTCTTTCTGCAATTTCTCCAAGTCTGCAAGTACAGAAAATGTATTTTCTGGTAAGCACGTAAAAGAATTACATAAAAGATTTACGATTATCTTTATCATCACAACACCATCTCACCTGTTAGATGGGAAATGGGATTTGCAGACTCCATGACCTCTGATCTTTTCCTGTGTTATACAAGATAGGAAAGGGTGGGGGGCATTATTTGACAGTATTAGTTCATGATTAATCAGTAATTATTGATGGAAACTAGCAAAAGGGAATTTGGTGTGCTTTCCCATCCAAGATTTCCTAGCTAGGTAGCAATTTTTTCATGCAAATGGGGAAAACGAAGCACTCAATCAGTGGAGTCCTATATGTTAGACGTACACCATGCATGTTTACCCTTGAAATCCAAACACAGAGGAAAACAGCAATCAATTAACTAGTTGTTTTGGGTTTCTGTTTTATAAAAGAAAAAGGTAGCAAGATGGCCCAGACAGGATAGGGTATGTCAATGGAACAGAGTTAATGAGTAAGACAAATAATGATCCTCTCAAAATATGCACCTACATGTCCTTCAATGGACTTGATTTAAATACTTATAAAAATCTGCGTTTTTAGCAGTATTTGCCCAAGTTAAAATTCAGTATAAGATAAACTTAACATGCAACAAATGCGCACATTACGTACCTTCGAACTAAACAAGTAGTCAAGTGATCAGACCCGTGCGAGGTGGTGAGACTCTCTTCACGAAAATTGTACCTGTGTTGTGAACGTACTGTTGAGATCTGATTTCAAGCACCCTGAACCTGAGTTTTAAAGAGTGAAGATCAGCAGATTTGACATATCTGCTTCATAATTTTGCATGATTTAACTTTATGTGTGCATCATGGTTTTGCCAAACTTCAAAGTCAACATCCACTGATTTTTATGCATTCCATACATACAGTTAATGATGACCTGTAATTTCAGAGATGTTGCACAGAAGTCTGCAGAAAAAGAAAATGCACTACTGCCCATTTAAAGTTGGAGTGTTGTAAATCTTTTCATTAATCTGCATGCATGGGTTGCAATTTTGGCATGCAAGATATCAAAAAATATTGCTAGTTCTCCATGCAGTCCATGTCCCCAAGTTTCTCTGCTTTTAAAGGACCTCACATGATCTCCCTATGTGATTGTCTGCGACACTTTCGACTTCATAATCATAATTCATACAATATCAATATCTAGATAACATTCTTTTTGAATACTCCCTACTATCTCCAAAAACCAATTATCCTCTCTAAATAACGAAATTTTAAGGAAACATTATTTACCGTATTGTTTTCCATTAATTTTAGAAACGAGCGAAACTTTCATTAATATTAGTAGTAGTGAAAAACAACTTTATTTTGGGAGTTCCATAAATAAAAATTAAAAAAACAAAGTGACAATCTTTTTCAAATGATTAGGGTACCTAGTAAATTTGAATTTGAATTTGAATTTCAAAGCGTGATACATATATCATATTTAAGTGATCGAGATGGGTTTAGAGCTCGACAAATACTTAAGATACTTTGACTTCCCCTATTTCTTAAATCATAGTAAGCTTCAGTGAAATTTTAAAAACAATTAGTAATAAGCCCAACATATAACTACACTGAGACTATCTAATGCCTACTTCCTTTTGATTGGATTAAAAAGGAAAAAACCATTCAAAATGCAAAGAATATCAAAAAGAAACCACACAAAATATGACTCAAACCCTCCTAAATTGGACAATAACTAAAAGCAATCTATCCTCAATTTATAACACCACTCACTAAGAAAGCACGTCGCGGAGTACTCATCCCGAATCAAACACATTGTCAATTAGAGATCTACATGCACTCGAAAGAACTAACAGCAACTACGCAGCTACCATTGAACCTGGCCTAGACTCCACTCTAAGAACGTGTGGAAGCCCGATCTTTCTTGCGACTCTTCAAGTTATATATATGAAGTTCAATCGTTTTTTTGGATTGCTTTTTTAGCACTTACCACCACCATTTTGTCAAAAGTTAATTTTTAGGTTGACTGTTTGTAGGTGTTTTATCGCCATTACCGACTAAAGACAGCCCTTTTTGTGACATGCCTCCACTTCCTTGTCTCCCTCATATCTTTGACTATTCAAACATTAACCTTAAAATATGCATGAAAAATGTATACTTATGAATTTAATTAGCTAACTTCCGCTATTAATTAGCTTGCATTAAACAAATTAGAGAACCAACCTTGTTGCAGATAAACAGTATTACTCATTGCAATGACTAAATTATCACCTCTTCCTTAATTGGCCAATGAAATAGTACGTCAATCATTTTCTTCGAATATATGTGAATGGACATAGCCTTCTTATCACCATTATCAAAATGACATATGTAACCCCTTCATTGTCGGGTAAAGTGAGACTTCACATTCCCAAATTTATATTCATTAAAATAGAACAAATTTTTCTAATCTTTTCATACACATCATTCTCACAATTTCTTTAAAATATTAATATGTTTTGTTAAAAAAAAAAAACAGTTAGTCCCTCAAGTTAATGCCATACTTAATATTATTTTAAAAATTAGAAAATAAAAATAATATTTTTGTCATAAATAAGGACATGTTAAGTATGAAAAATTTTTTTTTTCTAATAAAAGGAGACAATCTTCAATTTAAAACTTATGATAGTTTTTAGAATTAAAAATTCATGAGATTTTCTGTGCATCGCATAGCTAGGTAAGGTATGAAAATACTAGTTTGTATCTTAAAAATAAATATATGTAATTTTAGACTAATTAAGACGTCCTCAACCTAGTAGCCAATGACTATTGTTCTAGTTTGCAGTTTCAGTAATTAATATAATTTTCTATTTTCTATCCCAAAAAAAGGGGACTAGAATTGAGATTGTAAACCCAACAATTTAAAGATATATACTAAATAACTTAACATCATAGGATTGAAATTCTAAATCCATTAAAACAAAACAGAAAAGATTGAAATGAAAGGAAGGGTGGAGGGACAACTTTAGTTATGATAGGAAACAAAATCAAGGAGGTAGATTTGGATGCAGAGATATTTGGCCTAATTAGCCCTACTGATATGATGTATGTATTGAAGTTACGTTGTTCTCGTCTTCACCCACATGCATGCTTGTTGGTGGTACGTACTATAAATGAGTGAGAATCGGAATAATAATATGTTTATGAGGCACCCATGTTGCATTTTTGATGGTGATGCCCCCATGTGACCCCTGGCCTAGCGTAGGTCAGTGTAATCTTAGAAATTTTTGTATTTTTCATGCTCTTTCTTTTCCTGATTAATTTGGCTAATTGTGTTCATATTGAAGCTAGGTTTAACCCTAGCCAAACTGCCATGATCATAATAGAGATGGTAAGAATGTATATACGTTAGTCAGATTCAAAAATATGTACAAATTAACAATATTTGTTTGGCTTATATCAAACCAAGAGTTGAGCTACTTATGTTTATACAAGTCAAAGTTAAATATTAATAATACAAATACAGAATTTATCTGAAGATAAGACATGAATTTTGGTTAGAAACCCTTAAAATCTTTGAAGTTTTTATGCAAATTAGTTCGGTACGTAATTAACAAATAGGAGGATATACTGGGGTTACTCTTGAACAATAATGGGATTTCCATTTGAGTAAACGAAGTAAGAAATGGCACCAAAAGATGCCATTTCCCTTATCATGTCTTATCACACAAAATTTACGTAAAGTATACATATGATGCATGGACATCGCACGAAAAGGGTTGATCCCCCTTAACCCCCAAAATGCTCAGCTCCCTGAGTCCTGCCAAAACCATCCCACCAACTTGTACACTGTCATAGACTCATAGTATTACTTGTCTAGCCCCTTTTTTTTTAATGTCAAACATCATTTAAAGTCGACCATAATTTTAGTGGCATATTTAGAAACTTTACATAATAATATCTTAAGTTTTAACTTTTAAAAATAGATAATATCGTGTAATTTTTACAGGTATCTACTTTAAAAAATGAAGAATATCTGCATAGAATTCTAAATAATTTTCTACCTTAATTATGAGTTCTAACAGCATCATTGCCATGTACGTATATGTATCCCTGCACAATCCCCACCCCTCCTCCCTCCCCTTCCGCCAAGAAAAAGAAAAGAAGAAGAAAACTTTTATATGTATATGGACACACATGTATAGACTATGAAAAGGTTCACCTAGTTAAGTTTTAAGCGTAATTTGTCTATTACTGATGTCTTCAGGGACTTTAAACAGATTTAAGTGATTACGAGGACAAGAAGGAGGGGGAGGAGCTACCTAGCAAAAGGCTTGAAACAAGTTTAATCAGTGGTGAAGTCAGAAACTTGGGGAAGGGGGTCAGAAATAAGTTGGTTGTTGTGGTTGAGTGATATTATTCTCACCTTCTTTATTCAATGGTAAGTTTTCGAAGTTAGAGCTTGAAAAAAAATAATATTTTCTTACTTGTCTTTTTGAACTGTTTATACATTTTGAACTAGAATTCAAATTAACCCACACATTAAACAATTTTAGAATTAAAATTGACAAATTAAACTCATAAATTAAAAATAAAATAGCAAATTAATCTCAAATTAAAGGACTCAATAGCAAATTGAACTATTAAGGCTAATTAAAAGACAACCATTTTGTAATATCTATACACTTTGATGAGGGATGAAAAATACGAAAGAGGGGTGAAAAATAAAATTTAAAAAAATTTAAAACAAAGAGCTACAAGAAATAAGGCTTGAACCTACAAATTGTAACCATTCACATACACACAAGCACCACAACACTAGGCCAACTACATGTTCAAGTAATTTCTGGCCACAAATATTATTTATTTATCGTAACTCTTTTAGTTTTGTCCCAGACTAATATATATATATTTTTTTAAGGGGGGCTGTCAGTTGACATCACTAACATCACGCTCTCTCTGCCACTGAATTTAACAAATCACAAGCATAATAGTAGTATGTAAAATTTAGTAATTGACCAAGTTCAATTAATGACTTAAATGATCATAAAAAGCGAAAACCCATTTGTACGTTTGGTTTTACCTATAAAAATGAAGGATATTTTAATGAACTAAATGATCAACCAATTCTAGTGAGGCAAATATTCACCTTCCATCGGTGGTCCCGAACACCCATGCCAGTAGCTAGTGATCAAAAAAAGTAGTAGGAAACCCAAAAGAAAAAGAAGAGAAAAAAAGGGCAGGCGTTTAATGCTTTAATTCGAACCAAAATACAAAAAAAGCCAACGGAATTTAATGTACCAAAAATATTGTCAGTCCGTGGTCCAAATAGCTGAGTAAAGTATGGCTTTCCTACCATTTGTCAATTGTCATTGACTATTCCCAAGTGCTTAAGACATATTTCACTTGATCTAGAATTGGAATTAGCAATTATTGCCATAAATCTTTTTGCACATATTTTGGACATTATGTAGGCATTTAATTGGATTCTTTGCTTAAGAACATAACCCTTCTTTTTTCAAAAAAGTCATAAAACAAAGGTATGGAGTACAAAAACAAATTTTGAATTTTAGCTCTCAATGTCATATTTATGAATTAACAACTTAGCACAATTTTATAATTATAGGCATCTCAAAGTCTCAACACAGACATAGAATAATATTAAGAATTATTATCATGTATCCCCCTTCACATTTAGGTAAACGTTATTTGTAATATACTATTTTTGGAATTATTATCCCCCTCATCTTAAAAATTATTATCATTTGGCCTACAAAAGTACCAATATTAGGCGGTTAAATAATAATAAATTTTATGTATACGATAACAATTTCTAAAGTGATGGGGTTAAATAATAATTTCACAAACATTGGATTACAAATAACATTTATCTAAATGTGGATGAGTGTACATGACAATAATTCATAATATTCATATAATATCAAATGATATCTTAATACTTCATTTTCAAGGCAAATGTTGGAGATATAAATTTTATCCAACGCAAATTATGCCTTTTATACAAATATTAGGCCCCTGAATAATGGCTTCTTAAAAGACATATTAGTCAACACCCCCCTCAAACAAAAAAAAAAAAAAACAAGAATATACTGCTTCAAAGAAAATTTGTTGCTTAATGCAAGAATTCCCATCTCGAATATAATGATATAATACTTCATTGTATATCAACAATCAATTTTCTAATTAAATTGCATGTATTTCAATCTCTTCATACTTCAACGTAAATTTAGATACAAGTACACTGAATTGTCGATGATACACTTTGTTATCTTGTTGTGTAACAATCGGTTATACAAGGGAAACTTTTATGTTTAATTTTTTGAACAATATAAACCGTATTTGGCAACAGCATTTTGAGTAGCACTTAGTGTCTTAACCAAGTCAATACACTAATAAGTCAATTTTTAGTGTTCGGTAACCCAGTATTTTAACTAGCATAGCAAGTAGCGTTTAACGTTTTAATCAGCGTTTCTGAAAAGATAACAGTGTTAACTTTTGGCTTTCACAAGTAGCGTTTCATATTTTTTGACCAAAAATATCCTTTGGAAGTTTTATATTTAGAAATTATCTGTATCTCTTTTATGCAAATTTACATTAATCAGCTAACTCAATAACTAAATTTACCGAAACACATCTATGTCAACCGCTCATCTAAACGACTACCGGGTAACAGCTAAATTAGAAGTACTATCAGCCACCTAAACAGTTATCCGCTACCTGAACTGTTATCCGCTACTAGGGGTAGGCAACGGACCGAGTATTTATTGGGTTAAGTGGTCGACCCGCTTAAAATATGGCTAATAAAGGGTCATGTCAATAATGGACTGGGCCGATAATGGACCAACCCCTTAAGGCATATTAACGGGCCAGACAAGGCTGACACATTAACGGCTCGTTTAGTGACCCATTATTTTTTTCAACCTACTTGACACACTAATTCACATGTTCTAATTAGTTAAGCTTATTATCAACACTTTGTACATCACAATAATTATTATACTCCTTTTTTCGCGCAAGCTTGTTCCATTTTTAAACAAGCCTAAAGCAAATCGCCTATAGGCCGAACCTACCCAACCCATTTATTGACTTGGTTGTGTATCTTCTAACTTTAAATTTGGACTAGTTTAGTTTAATTTGAAACTTACAGAGACATTAGTTGGAAAATTAACTCATCAAACACACTCCTTAGGTAGTAATGGGCAGGCCGTGAGCGGGTCAGGTTTATTTGGCCCATAACCCAGTCCGGCCCCTGAACAAATATTCTGGATCCAACCCAACCCGTTTCGTTAATGGGTTGGCCCAATTCGGCCCAACCTGATCTGTTGCCCACTCCTATCCGTTACCTAAATAGCTAAGTTTGTCGAACATGACCATAATCACTGCTAATTAATGAGTTGTCAATGTAATAGTACTCGGTATTAATAAGCCAACTATACTCATCAGAGATGCCAAGTTTTCATGAACTAAATTACCGAAGGAAAAGCCAAGAAAACTACAAAAGCAGAAGAGACGCATGATTGGGACGCTTACTAACTATGGAAAATCTAACACGAGCGATAATCACTCTTAATTATGCAAATATTCTCCGAAAGTCTGTCTTAATCTTACCAAAAAAGATGACTGCAAAATGCCATTGTTTAACCACCAAAACAAAATGATAGAAGGATGTAAGTGAATGCCACCACATTGTTACTAAAACCAGGGTGGAAGAACATGGCATACCATAGCACTTGGATAACCAATACCAATCAACACTATGTCATATATATATGATCATCTTTTTTGCTCATGCATCATTGGTACTCTTTAACTTTTAGACCCTACTCTATTTTGTTTCTCTTGATGGGACTCGAATAATTTCATCGTGGAAGAATATCTAGGATGGGACAAGATAGGACCCTTAGACACATGTAACGTCTATATATTAAATAGTAATCTATGGGTTTAGTTTTCATTTTGCAATACTTACTTCGTTATTGCATGATCAATATATATAAGTTATGACTCGTAAACTTTATCAATCAAATCAATGTGCCATCTAGACAATATTTAGTTCGCTTCGATGGTCACTCTCTTAATTACTACAGTATAATTTAGGATCCAATGGAACTAACTTCTCGGTAATTAAGCACAAGGCTGCTATACTTAACCCTCTTCCCCACACTCTATTTAATCAAGACCCTAAGGTAATATTTACTTAGATGTAATTAACTTTGCAATGCAAACAAGTTTGTAAGTGTATTTTCATTATCTTATTTGGTTATGAGAATATTACAATAAAGGAACTATCTTGTAATTAGAATTATCACAAACTAATTAATCATGATTGCATTACATTATAATTATATTACATCCAACCAAATATAACATAAGCATATAAACTGATTCCCCAAAATATACATATAGAACAAAGTATGATGAGCTTGAGCAAAGAGAACTGGTCCCCTGCCTTCTTCCCACACCAACCAACCGGGCAACCACCATCACACACAATAAAGACACAAGAACTGAATAAGAAATGGGGGCAGAATGGGAATTTTATCTAGCCCAGTGATCTTCTGGTCCTTTAAACAGGGTGAGTTAGCACTTGTTGGATTGGATATGGGCACTACCACCTGTTAAGTCTACCCTAGTTACTGAGAATCACTAGGACTCCTCTTGGCTTTCAAAAACTACTGACACCAATTAAGGGCAACCCTCGTGAGAGAGAGAGAGAGAGAGAGAGAGAGGGGTTGGGAAGAGTACAAAGGAGGTGGGTTCTCCAGTTAAAAAGAGCTAGGGAAAGTGCCAGGCCATTGACTGGCATTGGAAAACAAGGACTTGCGATCCTCACTTTTCAGTTTTCACCTCACATATTTCTGACCATTGAAGTTTGAAACAAAACACCTTTCATCCTACTCTCTTGATTCCTTTCATCAAAAGCTCTGCCACATATATGCCTTGTGAATTTACTGCTCACTGCATTAACTCAACGGACACTTTTACCCCAAAAATCAATTTACAGGTCACTACAATCAATGGCAGTTTTTAGGTCATCTTGTCACTAGATTTCAATCCAGCACAAACTAAGTTTATACAAAAAATTAAAAATTTGGATAAGAAAATAAATTTTTTTTAATTATCTGTAAATAGTAACCAAAATTTAATTTTTATAAAAAAAATTGTAAATATAAAAAATGAAAAATTTAGGTAACAAAGTATACTTTTTCAACGTTTATGAACTGTCAACCAGTAATCGAAACAAAAACTAGTTAACCGACTTTTTTGATTCGATTACGGTTCGATTTTTGCATGAACCAAAATTTTCAATTCGATTACGATTAGGAATTTTCTTGAACCGAAACTCCAGTTAACAGGCTTTGAACGCCCTAGCAAAAAATAAGTTTGAACAGGTTGAAACAGATTAAAACACATTTGAGCAAGTTAGAGTATATTTGACAAGCAGTTAGCAGATTAGAATAGTTTGAAATTATATTAGTGAGTTGACTGCAGTAGGCTTCTCCTAGCAGGTTTGAATAGATAACAGATAACATGTTTGAGCTAGTTGGAACATGTTTAAACTGGTTGGAGCAAGTAACAGTTCAATAAGTTTACAACACGAACAGGCCCCAATATGGGAAAAGAAAGAAAGAAAAAGGGCATTTACAATCCAATCATGCCCTGTTCTCACTCTTTGAACCGAGAGGGAAGACAGAACTGTTTCCAACAAGTTTAGGCCTTTTGGAAGTGGAATTTTCGTGAGCATCGTGAAAAGCAGATACTGAAAGCGATTTCATGTGAGAAGTATCCGAGGAACTAAATCATCACTAATGCTACTTTGGTAGTGTAGTAACACTCTCTTCAACCTTTGCCTTGGCATCATCCTCCAATTGAAAATCAAGACACCAATTGATTGCACCTTAGACTTGTTCAATTCTATAGCTTTCAAAAACTTCGTACCAAAGCCGTCACAAATTAAGGCTCATTTGGCAGTAAAAATTAGGGGTTTGTAAAAGGGGACTGAGCTGCTGAAATTCATTAAGATCCGCTCGCCTAGTGCATTATCAGTTTATAGACAACTTAGCAGAAGAAAACTTTATAGGGTGTATCCCCTTCTATCCCAATAGAAATTCAGGCTATATATACTCTTAAAAGTACATACGTTAAAATTTAGGACAGGCAAAAATTCGAATCCAAGTCGATTCGGATCCGAAAAAATCGGACATTCGGACAAAAACTTCATACCCACACCCTGTCCGGTTACGAATCGTACACTCTGGCCAAACCCGGACCCGAATGTCCGATGTCCGGACCCGGTTGTCTGAATATCCGAATTTGTGATATGATTTTAAAACATCCCTACCGAAATTTTGTGCGAGCAAACCGGAACCGATTTCTTAATGTCCGAACCCGATTTTTCGAAGTTGTTTTTATAAAATTTTCTAAAGAATTTGGTGTAAAATTACACATAAATGTAGTTGTCTAAATTCCGAACCCGGTTGTCCGATTGTCCGAATTTGTCCGAACCTGAAATGGTTCAAAAATCCGGACAAACCGAACCCGAATGCCCAAACCCGAACCCGACCCGGATTTAAATTCGGACATAACCGATTATCCGAATTTTAAATTCAGACATAAATTTGATGACCGTACCTGATATTTTTCCGGATCGGATAAATTCGGGTAATCACGTCGGACATATTTTTCCCACCCCTACGTCAAATGATGGCTAACCAGAGTCTTTTCGTTTATCTGGTAAAATTTACAGGCGCAAAACCAATACAAATAGGAATCAAACCCACTTATAAATAATTTACCAGCTGCATTAGCTAACACCCACACTGACCCTTTGAGCCCTGTTCATTTCATTGGTAAATTCTCAATTTATCAACTTCAACACACTTCACGAACTTTAATTAAAAAACAATACCAACTTCAAACCCCTATTTCCAAAAAGAATAGACTCTTATTCACTACATCTTAGAGCATTGCTAGTCACAGTTCTATATTTTAAAACTCAAGTTTGCCACATTAACAAAAGTTCCAATTGTTTAAAACTTATATTTTATCACTCTCTAACCCATAAAACTCCAATTAAAATTACTCAAAAAAACTTTATTATGGAGCCACTTCATAACACACAATCCCATTTTTTAATCATATAAAAATTATAAATTAATCTCCCAAAAAAAGGAAAAAATCAAAAATATATTTAAAACACCAAAAGGTTGCCTCACGTGGTGGAACCGGCAGAGTTCCACCTCGCGTGGCACTTATCAGCCGCTCCTATGGCTTGTGGACACATGGCGTAAGTGGGGCCTGCGTTCCCCTCGTCTTTCCCGGCTGCTAATGCTCTTAGTAACTGACAACTCTACAAGGTTTTGTTGTTCAAAACTCATTTATCTATTCACAGCTTCACTGGTAAAGATCTGGTGCCAGCCAAGCTACCAGTAATTTCCAAACCACACTCACAGCTCCTTCAAGGTTCTTCGTGCGAATTTCTTGCACATTAAACTTACAATTTCTACCAGTTCCTTTTCGGTCAAAAGAGACAGGCCCTAAGGACTAAATTTTCAATGAGACTAGATTGTCCACAATACTAGCACGCAAGCCGATTCCCTAGTTCCTAACCATAGTAAACTACAAAATGTACTACCAAACAGGGTGGGTGGGTTGGGATACTGCTAGTCTCCCAAAATACAGCTCCCTTGAAGCAAACAAAAAGCTAATAATAGAGGAGAGACAGAGAATGGGTAGGCATAACATAAGCATGGCTACCTACCATACCCCTTCTCAAACACAGCTCCCAATTTGACCGACATAAATGCCCCGAGTCCTACCAAAAACATATAAAGGAAAAGGAAACCTACAAAGAAAAAGTTCTATTTTGGGGAAGACAAAACACCATTTACAAAAGACTCCCTCTTTTTCCAATATTAATCAGTAATCCAGAGTCCCTAAACATACTCAATTTTCAAAATCTAGGGAGATAGAGAGCTTAGAACCGCGGCAGTAATTAATTTGAAAGAGCATAACACCAAAACACAAGGAAGAGGGGCACTACAATGCAGCAGTACCCATATGAACAAAATACCAAGAGAAGGGCAACCTAACCCCACTTGTCATTTTATATTTCTTTTCTCATTTAAAGCTTAAATCTTTTGAAAGGGACAGGAGTCAATAAATATATTTCTGAATTGCCTATACCATTCAACAATAATAATAACAATAATAATAATAATAATGTGTCAGCACCCATGTGACATTGTGGCACCCACACCCCTTCATGTCCACCTAAAAGAAACCACAATATGAGACAAAATAGCCCCCCTAAAGTAATCACATCAATTAACAAAAGTAAAATAAAATATAAAGAAAGATATCACCTTTTTCTTTTTATTTGTACCCTAGAAAACATCAAATCAAAGAAAAAAGAAGGAAATTTTCACTCTTAAAAAAAAATAACAACTCCACTGTTTCAGATGGTTGGGAATCTTGGGATGATCCAAGTGGGTGACACTTCTGAGACCAAGAAGAATTATTTTGTATCTCCAGCAAAAAGAAGAAGAAAAAGACTTAAATAAAAGTAATAACACAGAAAACCAGCTTTTCACCTCCATTTTGAGTCAATTCCCTTTTACCTTTGCAGGGTTTACAATCTCAGCATGCATACCTGTTGCACTTAAGTGCTCCAGCTTCTGCACAGATTTGTCTATTGAATATTCCTCTCATCCACCACCAAAAAAATTTTCACCACATAGCAAAAAGGGTCAGTAAAGAAGAGCAAGTAGAAACAGAATCAAGAAAAACAAAGTAGTACAATATATTATATATATAATCAAAAAAGTTGCCAACTAAAGGCCCTTTCTTTAACTAAGCAGCAGCTTATATATAGTACCAGTTCTTTTTTTTCCCTCTTAAAACTCTTCTGTGGTCCAATACCAGTACACACCTAAAGAGAGAGGGAGACTACAAAAGTCACAAAAGCCCCCACTCTCTACCATAAAATCAGTCTATCTGTACCCCTAAGTATGCATCATCTATTCTTGTTATAAAGGAAAAGAAAATAAAGGAAAACTATTTATGTATTTCATAATCATGATCATGGTCATGGGTTGATAATGATGATAGTGAGAGATCTCTGAGAAGGCCTTCCTACTTGATCTGTGTTTTGATTTTGAGTTGATGTGGGTGTTTGTTGGGATTCTGGCTGTACAGCCTCGGGGATATCTTGCCTTTTTCCATTCCTTCTTCCATCCTGGCATGCTAGTTGTCATAACTTTCTGCAATGGTTAAAAAATTGTCACCTAGATTAGATATATATGTATATTATAGTAATCATAATGCATTGCACAAAAATATACACTGGTAGTAGAGACTCATCCATGTTTGCTAGGACTCATCCATAGCATCCATGTGTACAACTATGGCTACGTATCCAAGTTGCAAAATCAACCTTTTTCTTAAAATTATGCATGTTTTGGCATGAGTACTTCAAGTGAATTGAAGAATCCAGATAATCCAAACCCGATAAATAACGAAGGAGGCATAGATCCCTTACCATGCAAGACCAATCCCCATTTCGCTGTCATAGTTTACGAGTCTCTACATTCCTAGAGCACCATGCCCGGGTGAAAGCCTGAGACAAATATACAAGAATTAGTCATAGTATTTGAGAGAACGACCCCCATTGCAACACGGAGCGGATAAACCAACTATTAATACCTAGGCATTTCGAAGAAACATGATTTGTGAGGCGGTATGTTAAGGGATGTTGCAGAGGGCATGGGTGATGAGTCACCCTTAGCAGTGCAAGAAGAGCCATGGTTTGCACCACCACCATCAACCTCCACCAGAGGAGGGGAGAAAACAGATGACTGGAGTTCAGCAGCTGATTTAGTGGGAGACGCAAAGAGGTTATCAGGAAGGATGTGCTCAAAGCTGCATTTCACAAAGAGCGCAAGCCAAAAAATTAATGCTCCTACAGGTAATTCTCTAAGAGGCAAAAAGCAACATGACAAATATCTTCAGTATCAAGTTTGCTACCTTTCAGGAAGTCTAGACTCTTCATGGTTGGGATTATCCTCCTTGTTCTCAGCGTTGCCATTGCCATCAAACACAGTTGTATCAGCTACCTTGTGTAGCTCCTGCTCAGATGCCTCAGTTGGACTTCCTTTGTTTTCTGCGTTATTAGAGACATAGCTGGGCCACATAAGTTCCCTAAAGAGATTAGATATGCAAAGATTAGTCATAGACCCCACAAAGGCACAAATAGATTTACCTTCGGAGAAATCTTGGCTCCCACCATTAGGCGGAGATAAGGTATTCTGCGTTGAGGATGCCTGGGACAGATGAGGAGAGAGAATAGGAGATCGCACAGACATGCTGTGCTGCTGCTGCTGATGATTCTTCATATCCAAGAGCTGGAGGTTCATCAACCTTCGCCCTTGGGCTTCCAGGGTTTGCTGCAAATCAGCTTGCTCCTCTAACTTCTTCAGCAACATCTCTTGGGTACTGTAGAACATTCTCCCCCCTACTCACACAACAACACACAAGCAACATCAGTACACATATCAGTAGCACCAGATCAATTACCTCAGTCAATATTAATAACATAAATCTGAAAGACCATAAGACCGCTTAGAATGAGTACACAACAAGACAACTTACCAAGTTGCAGTTCATATGGCTCCCTACAATCAAGTCCACATGGGCTAGAGGACGAGAACTCCACCCTATCCAGCTGCTGCTGCTGCGGTTGCTTCCTAACAAACAAATGAATAAATAAGATCACCCTGATTACTTCGGTATACTTCACACGAGGAAAAGAGTCTTAAGACGCGTAAGTTCAGCGAACATTATTCTAATTTAAACGTACCGATTGTTAAGCTCTTTGAATGACAATTACAGATGTGTTTCAGAATATTCTACCAGCAGGTCAATTAGGAATTTCATATAAGAGCAGGATACTTTGTTTGCTATTAAAAGAGCAGAGCATTTGACATGCTACCTCAGAAACACGCAGCAACATCTTTTTCCATATCGTTCGATATCAATGTGACTGAGAACTTTTAGGTATGGTCTTAGTTGTAAGCAAGCATTTCATCAAAAGATATTATTTGCCACTCTTTCCTCTCAACTTTTAAAGAATTCACTGAAAATCAAGGGCAATCATGTAAATTCACCATTTAATAAGCAGGACCATCACATTTACGTAAGACTAAAAAATATACAATGTACGATTAGTCAAAACTTGTCAAACTATAGTCCAAAAAATGTTTTTAAAACTTGATTTTAATATAACCAAAGTACCAAACATTAAAAACATCACTTAGCACCAAGCCTATGCATCAATGCAAGAAAAAACAAAAAAAAAACCATAAAAATACAAATATATGATTAGGGTTAGGAGAGAGAATTACTTATCAGGAAGTTTGCCCTTCTCCTTGTAAGGCTTCACAAGAACACGAGAATCACAGACAAAGTGAGGGTTCCCTTTGGCCAAAATCATGTTCACAGTCTCCGGGTAGACAAACGTAACAAAACCGAACATTCTCTTCTGTTGGTATGGAATCCTCACATCTTGAACCGGTCCAAATCGGCTTCAAATCAAACCCAGAAAAGCAACAGCCTTTACTTTAAGCGCACATGATATTTCTAATAATTGAGCAACAATAATGTTGTCATGGCAAAATGCCTTTGTTCATTTCATTTCACAGCAGATCAAAATTTCAGGTGGGAAGTTTTGATAAGGCAAAATGACCAAGCCCAATAGAAGAGTGATATGAATTGAATCCAATCATTATTTACCTAAAGTACTCAGAAACATCCTCCTCTTTGAAAGTGCTATCAGCTGGAAATGTCAAGTAAATCTGTCTGGAACCAGGGTTTGAGTCCCCACGCATGCCCATCACAGAAAAATCATTTCTTGCCATCCTCACACGGTTCAACTTGTGAAAATCATCCCCCATCATCAATGCCGCCGCTGCAGATCTACAATGCCACCACCACCATGCCCCCATTAAACCCAACACTTCACCACCTCATAACCCCAAACACATATTATTACAAAAAACAATTTAAAATGCCAACATGAACCCTTGTTTTGATTTTAATTAAACTAAAAATTTGCAAAAGCACCACTAACCAACCACAGTATGCATAAAATATGTACTAACTCACTAAATTGGACTCATTTTTGAAGACAAATACTGAAATAAGGAACTGCGAAAATGTTACCTTTGAGCCTCAGTTGGGAGAAAATTCAATTTGTTGTAAGCCATCAACTGGGCAGCCAATCTTTGCTGACGGGCAAACTTTGAGCGCAAAATCTCTTCTTGGCACTGATCAAATACATCATATTTGCACGGAGAACCAACAATGGCAGGATTTTCTGGTGAATCCGAGAACCCACAACCGTGAACAAACTTGCAAGTGCTCCCATTCTTGCAAAAGCCTCGAGCATAGTAGAGGCAAGGCTTGAAACCAAACCCAGAAGTTGAATCGTCAGTTCCGTAGTACATATCATTGAAAGATGCACTCCGCCTGTGAAAATGAGGGTTGCCCTCGTATGGGTACAACACAGAATCACTCCTACAACTTGGGCTCATCGCTAAATCCATGTTTTGGTCGAAAAATTCGACATTTTTGGAAGATGGGTCGCTGAGATATTGGAGGTTTTGGTCTTGTAGACGATACTCATCCATGAAACTCTCCCGGTTGTTGCTGTTTGAAGAAAACCCGATTTGGGGTGACCCAATTGACGGAGAAGATAAAGACCCATTTGAGTTGCAAGTTCCGTTAACTACAGCAGCGTAGGAGAGAGAGTGAGCAGCATTAGGGCTAAGAGGGCGATGGTGAGACCACACTGAAGGCGACGAGGGCGAAGATAGGTTGAACCCGTTAGTAGGTAGTCTTGGCGGAGGGAGCGAGAGAGAAAGTGGGTTCGGTCTAGAAATGGCTATGGGGTTCGAGATAGGGCTAACAACTGGTGCAGACGAGGCGTTCGACAAAAGTCCTAAGTCAGTTTTGGCCCTATTAACTATCGAGACGATGAGCGTCTCTGGTCCATACGCAAAACGTATCATATCCTTCTCCCCATGGTGCAGAAGAATATAGCCCATGATTTTGGAAGCATTTTCTGGATCTACGCTTTGCACCCTCGAAAAAACTGCCCTTGATGCTTCATAAGCTTCCATGGAAGTTGAAGAAACGGGTAGGAAGGAAAGAGGAGGATTTTAGAGAGAGAAAGAAGGGGAGATGGAAAGAAAGGAGACGGGTTCAAATTTAAAGAGGAAGTTTGTTAGAGAAATAAGGCAATAATGATAAAGGGTAAAATTAATTTGATTTTTTTGAATATCACCTATAGATATGGTCAGGATGCAGAAATGGAAGCAAGTAAAACCTACTCTCCCGCTCATACAAAGAGAAAGAAAGAGACGCACATCCAGAGGAGAATTACAACATAACAATAACAAATAAAAGAAAAACCCAGTTCGGGAATTTGCAGGTTTGCAGGTTTTGTAGAGAGAGAAAGTAGAGGATGAAGAAGAAGAAGATGATGGGTCTGTCTGTCTGTGCTCTGTGGGTGCTTTTAGAGAGAGAACGGGGTGGTCATTAACCACAACTTTTGGCAGTGGTACCTGCTGCTGCTACCTCTGCAAAACCTTGGGGATAGTAAAAACCCTTTTTCTCTCTCCTTTCTCTCCTTCCTTTTTCCTCTCTCCACATTCCATAAGATACCCCTTTGTTCCTGGGTTGGGTTGATTTGAGTTGGGTTGTGTGTTTCTCTCCCTAGATTTTTGTGGGGGGTGTGGGTTGTCCTTTTGGAGAATTGGGGCAAAGTGTGTATCAATCAGTATTCAGTATGAGCAACTGAGGAATGTTCATATCACGCTCTATAGACTCAGCTTTGAAACATCACCAACCAATAATTGCATTGGCATTAGGTGCACGAGCGTTAACGTTTTGTGCTAAATTTGCAAATATGACCAAATGATCATGTTAAGGATGTTTTCTCCGCCTATGTGTCAATAGCTTTCCTTGCTAAGACATTCTCATAATTACATGTTTGTGGGTTCATTGGTGGGTAATGATAAATACAAAAATTGTGTTTCACGTCAGGTATAAGTTTCCTTATACAGGCTGACTGTTTCCCTTCGACGAACTTCTTTAGTTGAAAACTTGAGTGACAAGTAGTATGTCGGGTGTTCATTATCTTTTTTCCGGCAATTACCTCTTGCATAGATCTCACGTTGATTATTATGTATGATTAGCTAGAAATTGAATAAATAAAGTAATATATCATAAATCCATACTGTGTTAGCTTGTATTTCTACCACTCGCAAGCTCTTTAATGTTCTCCGGGTTTTTTTAAAAGTGGCATAATTAATGAGAAATATAAGACAAAAGCACAAATTTAAACTTTCCATGTAAACCTTAAAGCCATTTATGTTATATGTACCCGTCCCACCAGAATTCAAATTATGCAACAAAAAGTCCTTATATAAAATTATATTGATGAATGTACATTGTACGCCTAGTGTTAAGAAATTTAAACATTATTTCACTTAAATTTGATACATTTATTTAGTATAATGCTTTAAATATCCAATAAAAATGAGCATGTTGTTACAGCTTTTCCTTCAATTTTCTTTAATGTGCTGCTTTTGAAAATAAAGGCAATTTCACATTATTATGTATGAGCCATATTAAAATTTCTACTCATTTGGAGTTAAGGTGAAGTTATGGATACTGTATGAGTTGTTTAAACGTTTGTATATTGTTATATTATGTTAAAACAAGTTGTTCTATATTTTTCGACAGTCGAGCAAATGAAAAAAAAAATATTGTTTCACATGGACAAAATCAAAATGCAAATCAGTATAATGATTTTTCTCATTTTATTTCCTTTACTTATTGCATTTTTTTTTTTATGTGAACGAAACAAGAAAACTAGCAATACAATTGTCTTTGCAAATTACTCCTTCATATCATAATTTTTTTCCTCACCCAAAAGGCAAAAGCACCAAGGTTTGTTGAAATGTGGAGCATAATAATGGCCCGATAGCACCACCAAGTCACCATCTCATAATAATTCAACACCTCCGGGGCCAAAAATTAAAATTTAAAAAAAAACGAAACATGAATAAAAAATGACGTACACGCGCTGAGGCATCACGTGCGAAAAAAGCACGAAATAATTGCTGTAAAAAAATCAATAAATTTTTAAAAAATATTGCACGTCCCAAGGGTGCCAAAATTTTACTATCTGACAAATTTACCCCCCTCTCTCTCCTTCTCTCCGTACTTCGTGATGTCAAATTCAATTAGGATTTGACGGGTCTTTACTCTTTACAAATTGGCTCCACTCCCAAATGCTTCGGTGTTGCTGCTGAGCATTCAACGACGGCGCTCTTCAGCAACTCCACCGTCAGCAACTCCACCGTCCGATTAGCTCGGGAAATCGGACGGCCACAGTTTAGTGGACTCAAGTCTCTTGGAAATTGGAACCGTTAGTTCTCCGTGTATTGAGTACTCCGCATTAGGTTATTGCTTATCCCCTTGTTTTGGCTTCCTTTTAATTGTGTTTACAGTCCGTTATAATTACTTGGATCACACTCAGGGCATTGATCATGATCTGTTGTCTCTTGTCACGATCAGCTCACCACAATGCACGATCCATGCGGATTGGGTCGCAAGGCTCCCATCATACGTGCACTGAGAGGTGATCCAAATCATGAGCCCCTCCCCAAAAAAAGAATGTTCAGGTGGGTTCCATGAAAATAAATGCTAAAATGAACAGAGTTTCTTGTTAGTTTCAAAATTATTATCCATTTTAAAAATAAACTATTTTGAGCAACCGTGTGATGCACGTGTGAACTTTTTAATATTATATAAACTTTAATGACTCTTTAAAAACTAATTACAATAGCTACAGATGTAAAGCTATAACTAATTATATTAAAAATAAATTATAATTAACTTAATGAAAAATAATTAAAATGATTGTATACCATAAGTTCTTTATATTCGTTAAAACAATATGGTATGAAGGAACATGATGTTTAAGGATAGAATCTATTACCCTAATAAACTGTGTAGATTTGGGATTCTCTTTGGAGTTATCCAACCTCCTAAATTTTGTCATGTATGGTGGGTTATTTTTAATAACTTTTCTGTGTGTGTGTGTTACAATTGTGGCAGAATGGGGGTTATCAAATTTGCAATTTTAAAATGTGATAATTAGTTATGGATGATCAGATTGACTTGGGAGGTATTTGGTAAACAATTTTTTGGACAGCTTTTTGGTTAAAAAAAAATTTTAACCAAAATTAACTGCTTGACCTAATCAAAAAGCTAATTTAGGTATTTGGTATAATAACTTTTTGAAAGAGTTTTTTGGATCCAAAATGCTAATTTGAAAAGGCTAATTTAATTAGCTTTTTGGAATAACTTTTTGAAGAATTAGCTTTTTATCTCATAATTTTGTTAAAAACAGCTAATTTCATCAAACAATTTTTCTACAAACAAACTAGTTCAATCAGCTAATATAAACAACTAATTCAAACAGTTAATATAAATAAACAGCTAACAACTGTTTGCCAAACAGGACCTTAATGTATTTTTTGAACCTACCTTAATCAAATTTTATCATGTTTTGTTCTCTTAAAATGGATTTGTTTCTTTCCGAGTAGGGAATATGAATTGTGGCCAATTTATATTTGCAGTTCGTCCTCACTAGGATATTGTTAAGCATCTATAATTTGAATCCCAACTTACATCTTTATCAAGAATGATGGTTTTCTTGAATTACTTTCATATTGTGTTGCAAAAATTATGACTCGCGTATATATATATATATATATATATATATATATATATATATATATATATATATATATATATATTAGAAGACATATCACCAAAACTCAACATTGTTCCTAACTCAACTCATATATAATTTGACTACTCTTGACCTATATGGATTTGGAGTTTGCGAATAATGGTCATTAAGCCAAGCTACACGCGAATTAAATGGTCGTGCATCATATATATACCTGTATGAGAAAATATACAAAAATATTCCTTAAAACATGTTACATCAACAAAGATTTCATCCAATAAACATGTACATGTCAACTACTAAAAACTAAATACTTTATTATTAAAGCTAATAGCACCCTCTTTATGGGGTTTTCTTAAACCAACACATTAACAATCTAGTTGCATTTATTTGTCTGATAACTCTATTATAATTGTATGCGTTAGTCCCTATTTTTTTTCAATTTGTTGAATTAAATTAAAATGGTTTTTTTATGTGGGATACATTGAATTAAACTTATTTTTTATTAAATTAAATTTTTTTATTACTATACTAAAACTAAATTTATTTGAACTGAACATATTGTTAAAAAAATTAAAAGAATCAACGTCTTGATCAATTGATATTTCAATAATCTCTCTCCATACATTGACAAAAAATTATTTGATGTAAAAGTAGAGCAGTTGCACGAAGGCATCTTTGCCACATGGAATGTGTAAGACCAATTATTACTGGAGTGACCACTGACTACCCGTAAACCACTGGTGGAATTTGATTTATGGGGTCTACAAAGGATAGAAGCCCAAGGAGTCTAATTCAAAACACCAATGGCTGGCCCATGCCCAACTTTCACAGGCTTCTCAAATATGACCAACTGGGTTACCTATCTGTAAAGGTCCGTTTGAAAGGGGATAATTTAAAAAACATTAGAGTAAACAAAAGTAAATAGGAGTAATTACGTATGTTACTTATCCTTATTTTGGAGTTTAGAAAAGTAAATATTTACCTTGATTTGGGAGAGTATGTGAGTAAATACGAGTAAATGAATGAATTGGTACTAGGGATGGGAGTGGAATGGGGAACCCCTGCCCCCGTCGAGGACCCGCCTTGCGATGGGGAAAAATCTCTGTCCCCAATGGGGATGGGGACAGAAATAAATCCCCAAGTGGGGATGGTGACGGGGACAGGGCAAAAATTTACCCCGTTCACGTCCCCGCTTTCCTGCTCGGGGAAATATCCCTGTCCCCATCTCCATTTTATTGTCCTCGATTAAGGAAAAATCCTCATCCCATCTTCATTTAAAATTACATATGAGCCCTTTATTTATGAGCAAAATACTAAGGTTGTATCAGTAAATTAAGTTGAAAAAAATCTAGATTGTATAGACTTATTTTGTGTAATTTGTGATTATTATACTTATATTGTATGAACTTGCTAAACTTTAATCTAAGTTAGATCGTAAACTTTAATGAAATTTGTTAAACTTATGTTACATGGAACCTACAAGATCTTATTATACAATTAATTGAGCTAGGGTTTAAGAATGACAAATTCAACTTTCATTCAAGACTTGTTATATAGTTATCATAAAGGAGGTGACAAAATAGTGAGTAAAAATTCTAGTTGAAGCCCCGCCGGATATTAGATCCCTACTGGGAACAGGGATGGGGGGATTTTTCCCCACAGCAGGAAACGAGGGGATCTTAGAAGGGACAGAGATGAGGAATATACCCCATGTTCTCAACCCGTCCCATCGCCATCCTTACAAATGTCCGTCTTTTTATTAATTGCAACTTTCCTCTTCCATGAACTTAATTGCATATATTATAAATGCTACAAAGTTTTGCATCCTCTTCCTCATTAATTTCTTCTCAAAATAAATAATTGTATCTTTGTAAGTCATAAGAAAATCCATAAAAGCTAAAGAATTTAATAAAATGTATTGCATATTTACCTTTAGCACAGTAGAAACTAAAAATTAATAATTTGTGATAGTATTCATTGAATTTTTATACATATTTAAGTTTAAAATTAGTCATATAAATAATAAGTAAGCCATAATAAATATAATAACAAGTTTAAAATTAGTCATATAAATAACAAGTAAGGCATAATATATATAATACAAGTAAACCGGTTTTATCCGATCAAACCAATTCGACCAGTCTGACCATTGACCCACTGACCTGACCAGTTCGATTCTAGCAACCTTAGCAGCGAGAGCATCTCCAGCGTAAGTTTCTGTTTGTGGAATTTTTCCCTGTCAAAGGGCAATTCGATGTACAAGCATCCCGTATTCACGCAGGGTTCGAGATCAACGGGTGAATTTTACCCTATTATATCAACAAAAGTGCCAATTTTCTACAACTTGTGTTTTTTCACTTATCCAACTAATGATTCATGATCTCTGACTTTGATTAGTAGATCACCAAATAAAATGTTTGTCATAGAGGCATTCAACAAATTAGTTTTGTCTTTTTTATTATGTATTTGTATTTTGTGCTGTTGTTATTATCGTTGTTGCTGTATTTTGTGTTTATAACTTATGAGTATTGTTGTTGTAGTATTTTGTGTTTATAACTTACGAGTATTTTTTTTATTTTTCAAAAAATAGAATATTTGTTTTCTCAGAAAAATATTAATTCCCGAAAAATTGATTATGTATTTTTTTTAGCTTGAATATGCGGCATACTAATTGTGGTATATTGATGAGATGAAAATTTTGAATATGTAAAATGCTTCACTTCTTTCTTGAGCCCATAAACTCGTTTCACTCTTCACAACTTTGTATAATGATGAGATAAATATTTTGGTAAAAATTTCCACTATAACCATGAGTGTATTTATAAACAATTTTTTTTTTAAAAAAAAGCTCCAAGGGGCCAAAAAAACAGTCGTTGCCTAATACTTCCATTGGTGCAGCCCACATTTCTTGCCTAAAATATCCGATTTCTTTTTCTTTTTCTCTTACTCACCTATCAAACGACACATTCCACTTGCAAAGAAAAGAAGAAACATTGCATTTTTGCTGTATCAGGCAAAAGAAAAAAGAAGTCCCTGTTGCACCGTTAAAGCGGTCCACCATGCATTCCCCGTTGGGCTTAGAACACATGCTGGAGTTGGGCCGTTCGGGACGCAGAGCCTAGCAATGGCATGCGTGGCTTCCTCCCTTTACTCCTCAGTCTCCCCCTTTCTCCTTCTACTCTCTATCTAAACAGACAGGAAGGGACTACATAGAACGGTAGAATTACACCCCTTGACAAAAGAAAATACAAAAGTTGATGTAGGCCGGTCAAAATTCAAGGCTCTAATGTTCTTGACTTAGTTTGGCCCTGTTTGACAAACAACAATTAGCTATTAGTTATTTGCATGAGCTATTAGATATTATCTATTTAAATTAGCTTTTTCTAAAAAAACTGTTCAGTGAAATTAGTTGTTTCTAACAAAGTTTCGAAATTAATTTTCTAAAAAAACTATTCAAATTAGCTTTTTTGGGTCCAAAAAATTCTTTTAAAAAACTATTCTATCAAACATCTAAATTAACTTTTTGATTATGTCAGATAGTTCATTTTAGTTAAATTTTTTTTTTTGATCTGAAAAACTGTTTATCAAATACATCTGTAATCACGAATTACAAAGATTGAATTTTTATAGATTCAATTGATTTGAATTGGGTACAATCTTTATGAATACAATCTTCTGGTTCTTTCTCTTTCAAGAATGGAATTTCCAACCTTTGAATCATGGGAGTAGGGGGCTATTTATAGGAAAGTCTCCCCTTTGAAAGTCCAGATGGGCCTTGACTTAGATTTTGGACTTTGACCTAGGTTTTGGGCCTTTCAATCAGGCTTTACCCTGAACTGCTTTTACTTTCGTTTGTTTTGACTTTGACTTTGACTTGGTAGTCTCCCGACCTTGTACTGAATATCGACATGGAAGTCGCCTCGAACTTTGACTTGACGTTGACTTGAAAGTCAATTTTGATGTTTGACTTGTGAGCCGATGTAGGCCTTTGACCTTTGACATTTGACTTTCACCTTGACTTTTGACTTTAACCTTGACTTTGACCGCGCCATGACTTTGTTCGGATTTTAGATCATGACTTGACTTGGTAGTCGTCTTGAATCTCGGTTTGGGCTTTGACTCGAATTTTGACTGAGCTTCGACTTGGGAGTCATTTGGGTTTCATCTTTGGGCTTGACTTGTGAGTCTTTTGGGCTTGACTTGTAAGTCTTTTGAGCTTGATTAAATTATTTAAAAGAGTTGATCCAAATAATTAATTTAATTTAATTTTGATACGGTATAAATAAATTTTCAGTGCCTATAGGCTACAACATCCTATGAACTCCAATGGACGTTGAATTAATAAGCTGATATACCTGAGGTCCCTTTCGATGACTTCCACAGACCCAGTCGTGGACTTCTAGCGCTAGTGGTTACCAAGCATTTTTTGAATGTGGAACCGAAGATTTCGATGGTAAAATTCTCTCAAGGTCTTGGCAGCAAGACTCCTTTATTGCACGAATTGAAACTATTAAAAAAAAAAAAGAAAAAGAAAAAACTTACAAAAGGCCCAGCAAAGACACTTTATGGGCCGTTCGGCCCAGTGTGACTGTCCGAGTGATAGTAGCTGGCTGCCGCCTCTTTTCTCGGAAGCTAAATGAAGAAGCCCACGGCACCGGAGTTTTAGCGAGAGAAAGAGGGGAGGGGGAGAGAGACAAGGAGAAACAATGGCGGCAGCGGATGTGGAAACGGTGGACTTCGAACCAGAGGAGGATGATTTGATGGACGAGGACGCCGGCGACGGAGGTTCTCCTAGGACTGCTCAGCCCAAGCTTCGGTCCGCCATTACCGGCGGTTCGACGTCGGGCTTCGGCGCTAAGAAGACCAAAGGCCGTGGCTTCCGCGAAGATGCCGACGCCGACCGCAATAGCCGCTTGGCCGCCCGCCATTTTGAGTCCCTCGATTCCAATGGTGGCCTTGGCCCTGCGCGATGTGAGTTCTCATTTCTTCTCTCTCTCTTTCTTCAATTGCTAGGGTTTTGGTTTTGTTTGTGGTCGGGGGGATTGATTTTGATGGTTATATGTTGGAGCATTGGTTTGGTTTGATTCTGGTGATTTCTAGGTTTTAGTTATATTAACCCTGGTACAGTCTGTAAGGAGGAACAGAATGAGGAACGGACAATGTTTGAAAGGTTAAATTTTCCTTGGTAATTTGAAAGGGATTGTTCTTCGTTTTTCAAGGAGTTTGTGGAGTCGGAAGGCGACTGGAACCCAAATGAAAGTTGTTCTTTTTGCTCTTATAATTCAGTTTTCGTACTCTGGTTGTTTTGATTACTGGTTTGAGTATAGATTCAGTTGGTTAAATGGTTCTGATGTTTTAGTTCATAGGCGGCTACTAACTGGTTCAAGCTGTCGTTCTTTTTTCAATTTGTTTAAGTTCATGCGTCCATGTTCATCAGTAAGAAACTACTGTAATCTATCTACTTTTTAACTGCAGCCATTGAAGGCTGGATTATACTCATCACAGGAGTCCATGAAGAGGCACAAGAAGAGGATCTCCAAAATGTATTTGGAGAGTTTGGTGAGATTAAGAATTTGCATTTGAATCTGGATCGCCGTACTGGTTTTGTGAAGGTAAGGCTACTAATTACTACTGCTGGTTTTGTGCAACTCCGTTAACCACTCTTTTGCATTTGGATATTTGCTTTTTTGTCTCCTTTCATATTTACAAATCTGATTTAGTTGGTCGTTGCGCTAGCTATCATTACATTTGTTTATCTGAATACCATTAGGAGAATACAGGTCTTTGGTCCGAAATTATAGTAGTTTCTAGATCACTAATTCTGATGATTATGTTCTGCTTATGATTGTTTTAACAACATCGTTCTGGATAATGAATGGTGTGTTTCGTTATACACTTTGGGTATTGGTCTCCTTCATGAGCGTTTAGAGGAATGTGATGGCTGGAAGCTTGAGTTCTTTTTGGTTTTTGATGTGGGGTTCTTGTTCCTTCTTTTTTTGGGGGGGGGTATTGTCTATGATATGTTTTTATATCTGTGTTAGCAATGAGTCTCTTTTTCATCTATTTTAATCCCTGGTAGCTTTGCAAGTAAAACTTGAACAATATGCTGAGTTCATCTTCTAGAGATCACTATGCCAACTTCGAGAGTTTTAGGTTAGTATATCTTCACCTAAACACCCCAAAAAAGAAGCGTTTTGAGGGTTGCTAGGGGTTATGTCTTCATTATTTCCAATTGTTTGGGAATTTTTCCCCTCATCAAAAAAAGTGCATTTTTTCAAAAATTTCAAAATTGCATTGTTGGCCTTCAGTTTAGATTTGCCATTTTGCCTAGATGCTCTTGCTATTCTACCTCTAGAAGTGCTAAGATGTTCTATTTTTTAATAATTGGAATGAGTTATCTGCTGGATATTCCTCTGCATAACTGAGTGAGTGTATTGGCTTCATTATTACCATCTTGTAGATATTGAAATCACCTTATCTAGAATGATCTTGAAAAGCACCTTAATCTTTTGTCAGGTAAAAAGGGGTCTCTAGTCCCCAATTTAACAACACACATTTTCATAGTCTTTAAAAATCGGGTCCTTTGTTCTGCTTCTCTGGAGTGTTGTGTTTTAAATAGCGTGCTTTGATGGGTTAGTTGGGTGTGAGGCTTTAACTTCATCTCCTTTGGTTTTTGGAGGCTTATGCTCCCTGAGATGTGTCATGTGTACCCTGGTGCACATTGAGGTGAGATGTGAGGTGCATGGGCTTTGCGCCTTGTTGATACCTTGGGCAGGAGAGGACATGAGATTGTCATGGTCAACAATCAAATCTCTAATTTTGTTCAAATTGATTCCTACGTGAGATAATTGATGCAATTTTGGGTGAAGGCCCTCGAAATTAAAACATGGGTCAATTCCTAGTTATTTAAACCCTAATTTCTGAATCATGACTAGGGGTATATACATGGCCAACATGGGCTTCTGCTTCCAAACTTGGAAGACATTTTCATCAAAATCTCACTTATTTATGTGTCTTTTAGTTTCGTTTTTTCCCTTCCTGAGGTGGGATGATGTGATTTTGGCTTGGTTTGGTAGATCTATGGACATTAGTCCTGTTATTTTCAAGATCAATACTTTGTACCTTTGTAGTGGTCGTATACCCTCTTTCCCCCCTTTTTCGGGATTTGGGGTTGGGAGGGGGGTTGTAATTAGACATATTCTATAGATGTTGAAATTTAACAAAATAAAAATTGTTTGGGCAAATTTGTTCTAGAAGCAGCCCTCTTTCTTCAACCTGGTCTAGCCATACATTTCCGAATTCCAACCCCCCTCCTGCTTATTTGGTTATGTGCCCCTTTCTTCTGTTCTTTAAATTTCATCTATACAAACCCCTGAGGTGCAGGGCTTGTTTGGTGGAAGTGATAATCTGTGCTGAGGCTGGAAAGCTGACAGATGCTACTTTTTTGTGTGTTATAGTGTTATTCCAATGGTTTACTTACCTTCATCTAGGCCTGTTTACCTTAAGCGTGCTAGGAGGTGTACAGGTTTGTATATTATGGATATACTTATCTTGTTTCATACCTTCTTAATATTATCCTGGAATAGCCAACCACATTATGTTGGGGGTTTGGCCTTTGTGGATATTTGACAACCTTATGTGTAGAGAATTAGTCACTAAATAGATCAGTTTTGTCCAAAAGTGGTACTTTTTGTTGGTTATTATTACTCATGCAATGTTTGGCTATTGTTTGTTTTTCTAGTACATAACTTGTTTTGAGAACCATTTTAAGCATTGCTCCCTCCAAAGAGCATGTGCTTGCATTGGTTATTCGTGTGAACTCTGCCTTGGCACTTATGCCTCAGTATGGCTAACATCATTTAAACATAAGCTGTGCGTGGATGTAAAGTGTTCCACTTTTTTTGGATTTTATTATATGCCTCTAAGCATCTTGTGCATGTTTGAAATTTTTTTCTGTGCCATTTAACCTATGTTCATCAGATGCTGTATTTTAACTATGTTATCTTATATAACACTGCTTGATTGCATGTTTACATCCAGGGATATGCTTTGATTGAATATGAAAATTTTGAAGAAGCACAGGCTGCTATAAAAACAATGAATGGTTCAAAAATGCTTGAGCAGATGATTAATGTTGATTGGGCTTTCTGCAATGGTTCTTACAAAAGGAGGGGCAACCGTAGGAGGTTTGTTTCTTTATATGTTAGTTGTTTTTAATGGTTACCTTCTAAGTTATAAGATATCAGTGGTAAATTTTGCCCGATGTTTTGTTAATTCCTATGAGCATATCCTGGACTTTTAGATGTTGCAATCTTGTTTGATGGCAACAAGCACTTTGCAGAGTATATAGGATAGGGTCTGTTCTTTTCGTTGGGAAATATGGGTTGGTGAATGGATGAAGTTGGTTGAGATTGTTAGAAGTGGGTTGAATTAGGTTGAAGTGGGTACTTTTTTGTTGGAGTGGTAGAAGTGGGTTGAATTTTTTTTTGTGCGATGAGTAAACGTTGGTTGAAATAGTAGGAAGTGGGTTGAAATTGGTTGAAGTTGTATCTTTTTATTGAAATTTGTGAAGTGGGTTGAGGTTGGTAAATTTGGATTTACCAACAAAAAGAATAGAGCCATAATTGTTTTCGTTGCATCTCCTTGACCATCTTTTTCAAGTTCCATATGGGGTTTTAGGCTTTTCTTAAGTCTTAATTTAACTGTTGGGTTCTCTTCTGGTATATTTCACTGCTGCATGGCTATGTGATTTGTCTGGAATATATTCGTTTGTGTATGATTTTATTTATTTATTTTAATAACGATCTCCTTGATCGAGTTGGCTTTCGTACTCGTATTTTCGTTATTTTTTTTGCAGGTCACCACCGGGTCATCGGTCGAGGAGTCCAAGGAGGAGATTTTAAATCTGTTTTGCTTTTGCTACCAATGGGAAGTTGTGATTTCTACTTAAGGTGTGAGGGCAGATGCGTCATGGAGCTTCATCCTGATTGGAAGTGTGGCTGTGAGCCGATCTCTGCGCCTGAATTTGTTTGTTACGTTAATCCTGATACAAGGTTATATTATGAATGTAGGCAGCGTTGTCTTTCTTATTGAATGGGTGTAGCATATGTTCTGTTTCTTAGGTTTAGCTACATGATGGACGTCACTGATCTTCGTGGATTTTGATTATGACCGGAGTTTGGGTTGTGTACCATCTTCTCTTTGCCCAGCCTGACCTTTTTGGACCGTAGAAAGAAAAGAATGCTGAGTGTAGAATTTGCAATTTTTTGTAAAGCTCCTTATAATCTCCTGCGAACCGTCTTTCAACTTACAAGCTTATATGCTTGCAGTTTCTTGTCGGCCTTAAAACTCTGCACAATTTCTTGTAGCTTCTTACAGTTCTACATGGCTGTCTTATGACTTCTTACAGGCCTGTAGTTTCTGTTTCCTACAGTTTTTATATGACTTTTTAAAGCTTTTCATAATTATTTTTCCTTAAATTTTTTGGGTAGGCTAGTAGGTTGCATTGCTGTTGAGCTCAGTATACAGGTGCAAAGTTATACCTTGGGCATTCCCAAGATTATTGACTTATGTCTACGACTCCTACTGTCCCACTAGGCGTTTGTTTTCATTTACTCTAATTTGACATTGTAAGCTTAGTATACGCATAACATCCACAGCTCCCACAACCTGTCTTTTCTTTTCATTTGCTCTAAATGGACATTGTAAGTTTGATATATGTATAACCTTTTGGATAATATTCAGTCTTCTTCTGTGCTCCAAAAAGTCTATTTCTTTTAGTATATATTGCTAACAGAAGTTGTTAATTAAAGTCTTTCATCGTGTAAACTGGCCTGGAAAGTGCTTACAAAATTCTAGCCTGCGAGTGCAGTCGATTAAAGCTTAAATATATGCAATCCAATTTCTTTAATTATAAGAAGAAGAATTTGGATTCACCCGTATGGAAAAGCATGGTCAATTTTAGACACATTTTTAAGAAAACGGCAGAGTGTGGAAACCCCGTAAAGAAGATATCATTTCCTTTTATAACAACGACTCCTAATGCGAGCCATGTGCGCGCTGAATTTGGGAAGATTTAGATGTAAGCAACCTTAGTTTTGCAGATATTTGAGGACTTAACATTTCTTTCTGGTATGATAATATGATGGAAAACTGCAACTTGGTTGAAATATTGGGCATTCCTAAACATAATATCCCTAACCTTGAAGCAAAGTTTGTGAGTTTATACAATAAACGTTAGTTGGGATATCCCAAAGTTGAAGTGGACTATAAATAATCATCCTATTGTAAAGGAAATATAGGGTATAACAATTCCTATCCACAACACGAAGAATTCCTTTTGAAAGGGGCTAAACAACTCATGAGATTTTTAGCCCAAAGTCAACCACATGGATGACTCACAATATCGAACCTCGTGACTCCTATCCATGGTGGTTTAAGTGGATTTGAAAAATTGACTCGTTGCTAAAGATAAAATTTTTTTATGGCAACTTTGTCATAAAGCACTCCTAGTCAGAGGCACCCAAGGGACCTCAATATTGATCTAGTCTGTCCACTTTGTCTCGATGACATTGAATCCATGGATCATTTATTCAAGGAGTGTCATATTACTAGAAAAAATTGGGAACTAGCAGATAAACACCAGCGGCTACCAAGTAGTGTTTCCCGTGTAGGATATTAAGATGTGTTCCAAAGCCTAAATGAGATACAATCCTCACATAATTCATTCATGTTGCAAAAGCTATCATTCATTCCTTGGAGTATCTGGAAATCAAAGAATGCAACAATTTTTAAGAATGAAATTTCCAACCCTTTGGGATGTGTAACCCGAGCAACAAAGGCAAATTCTGAATGTAGAATCCAAACTTCTACGTCGAGTGAATTCTATTCTAGGGGGCCTTCTTCTCTGCCATCCACCTCAAATCTCTTTGTGAGATGGCATCCCTCATCTCGGGGTTTTGACAAACTCAATTTTGATAGATCACTCAACAATTCTTTAATAGCTAGCAACTTTATTTTGTGCAATGGGACTGGCGAACTTCCCAAGGAAAGAGCAAAATACTAAGGGAAAACTTCCATGCTGGTGGCAGAGGCTGGAGCGCTAAGCGATGGAGTTCAATCAGCTATTCAAGCAGACTTCAACCAAATTGTCGTTGAAGGTGACAACCACATTGTGATCCAAGCATTAAAGGGAAATTATCAGACCCCTTTGCTATCAACTATAATATAGGATGTTCACATATGGCTCAGGCACGATGTTCAATTCAAAGTTAATCATATCTTTAGGAAGTCAACATGACAACAGATTGTTTATCAAAATTTGAACAATCCATTACCGATTCATTCTCCTCAAATGTTTGCTTTCCCCTTTATCTTAGGCAAATCTTAGTAGATGATGTATTTGAAAGTACTCTTGTGAGAAGAAATGCTAACATGGTCTAATTACCAATTTTACATTCGTATAAAAAAATGTGTCTAAGAGTTGTCAGCAGCATGAATAAACACTTTTTCTTTGGAGGTGCATATTTGCATCTTGTGAAAAAAAAAAAAGAGAAAGACATGAATTTGTGGGTTATCAAATTATGCCCTTTTGCATTGTGTTTTGCATATCCCACAACGTGATTACATCAAGAGATTAAATACATGCTTTACCTTAGTACATCACACACTAGCTTGCCCTAGCTCGACCAACAAGTCACACAAAAAAACTACAAGATATGGAATAAATATCTTAGTAACTGGATATAATTTCTTTAACTCTCCGCCTCAAGTTCGAGCAAGTAAGGCCAACATGCTCAACTTGCCTTTTAAGCCATGAAACTGCTTCTTCACGAGTGCTTTGGTGGAAATATCTGACAGCTGATGCTAGATTCCAATATAAGAAAATTCAAGAATGTTAGCTTCAAGTCTATCTCGAACAAAATGGAAACCTATCTTGATATGCTTTGTTCCTTTGTAAAACACAAGGTTTTTCGCAATATGTAGGACAACTTGACTTTCACACAAGAGCTTCATAAGTTGCTTATGGAATGCTCTTAAACATGCCAAAAAAGATCCTACCCACACCAATTGACTTGTAGCCATTACCATGCATTTGTACTTGACCTCCTTCGAGGGCCGAGAAACTGTGGCATGCTTCTTGGTTTTGTAGGAGATAAGTGAATCCCCAAACATTACAAAGTATCCAGTTAAAGACTTCCTTCAAAGTGGACATGCCCCCTAGTCAGAATCACAATGTCCATGAAGTTGTAGATCTTTATCAGCTCGTAGAAGGATGTTGCAACCGACACTGCCCTTTAGATGGTGCAACGCTTGTCTAGCTGCGTCCGTATACTCTTTAGGTGCTTGCATGAATTGGGATAAAATATGAATTGCATAGGTTAGTTTTACACATGTTATTGTAAGGATGGGTTCCTTGGGCGCTTGCATGAATTGGGACAAAATATGAATTGTTTATGATGCGCTTACTTCTGCAGCCATAACTTCTCTCTGTTCTATGTCTCACAACTTCATAGTAGTATTTAGGCTTGACGACCTTTGTAATGGCAGCTAAAAAGTGCTGGTGAGAGAGAGAGAGAATTTAGTACATGTGACATAATTAGCTGAAGGATAATGCATGCCTGAGGATTCTTTTTGAGGCAGATCAGCAAGAGATATCGGGTCCTTGGGTATGACATTGTAGCAAATGCAGTTTTCCAAATGACTTAGTGGTTTTCTGCCCCGTTCTCTACGGCTTGTGTTGAGGTCCAAATTGTGACCAGGTAAACAAACATGGTCACGGGATGGCTGCGAAAATGTAGTAGATTGACCCTCTGACATCATTGGTTGCCGGTACGTCCATGCGTCCCCTCTTGTGTGGGCTTGCATCGCTTTCATTTTCGCGACCCAGTCTTAGGCTGCTTAAGTTGATTCCATCATCTTCAGACTTGGCCGTTGTTTGTTCTTGGCCTAGTTCACTTAACTCATCATTGGGCTTTTGGGCTACGCAGTCATGTTCTCCAAAGTCCTTAACCAAATGACTTCTACCAAAATTGCTTTTCTTCTAATTACCTTGTGGATTCAATTCTAAATTGTTAAAGGGGAAGAGAACCTTAAGAAAATAACATCTGTACTCACAAAAATCTCTTGAGATTTCTAAGTCAAGCAAGTTCCATTATTTTTGTCCAAATTGATGCCCCACCACTTTCTAATATGAGACATGAACTTATCCTTTCCCTTGGACCAAATTTGAGTAAAGCACAAGCTCTGAAAAATTCTAATGTGATCATAAGCCAATTCTTAACCAAAGAGCACTTCATGAGGCATTTTGCCACCTAAAACACTACTTGGAGCCCTATTGATGAAGTGGGTGTCGTGAGCACGCACTCTCCCCAAAACTTAGGTTGCAAATTGGCTTGAAACCTCAAGGTTCTTGTCACATTCAAAATGTGGTGTTGCTCACGCTCCACTTTGCCATTTTGTTGTGGAATGCCAGTGAGCGCGCGTGCAATATTTAAACGATGTTTTGCAAACAACATTTGAGGAGCATTGGTTTAAATAAAAGATTATTAATAATCTATTCGGCCTGGATTAGGACCCGCATCTATGAACAGTAGTCATGGTATCATTAACAATGAACTGTGAATTTTCTGTTTAACAGGAAGGACCCACACACTGAATTCTGCGAGCAGATACTATGAATAATGAACATTGAACATGACTCATTAATCAATAAATACTGAAATTAGTCCTAAAGGATTCCAATGGCCAAATAAAACTTGCTAACATTAATTAGTGAAATTTTAAACGGCTTTGAAGGGTACAAGCAACAACATATCTTTGATGCCTTTTTAGCTTCTCAGTCACGTTGAACCTTACAAAACTTTTGGTGCCTTAGTATGGTCCTGTGATTAAGGGGAAGATTGCTAATATAAGTTTAGGGTTTGCTTAGCAAAATTCACCAAAGCAATTCCAATTGTTCAACTTATGACTTTTAATTAATCACCCAAATAACTCAATCTCCATGTGTTCAATCTTAGCCCAAAGCAATGGGACAATGATTCAGACCCATTGCTTTTTGAGCCTATGATTATGATTCGCCTCCACAAATTAATCTTAAACCTTTTCTCATGGACTATGAGTTCCCCTAACTCAAACATTTAACCTAATGATTTAACTTCGTCGCGTGCTTTCATTGCTTAACCGAAGTCATATCAATTCTCTTTAGTGTTCAATTCAAGAACTCAAATCTCTTCCTTCAAGTAACTTGTCATGAACTAGCTAAGCATTTCAGAAAACCTTATTTACACATGAAACTACACCTTGCCTTTATTTAAGTAAATATCCTCCTTCCTTAACTTAAGGCACATCTCATACTTGATTTCATCCTCTCCTCACCACTACCTTAATTTTATTACTAATATCACATAATCAAAACAATTATTTAAAAGCCTTCTTAAGAATTTCAATCATTACTTCTCACCTTTTTCATGGCCTAAATATTCACAAATCCATATGTTCACTCATTCTTTTGCAAATTCCTCCAACTTATAAATAAACTAGATTTCCTCAAAAATGTATACAAATAATCCCTACATACGTCCTAATTTAATTACTTCAAGGATTCTACAATTCACACAATCAATTGACCCAAGTAAGCTTTGATTCAAAAGAACTAGTATAAACTTTCAAGAAATCCAACTCAAATGGAGGAAAGATGGAGCAATTTTATCTTGGTTTGGGCTGCCTCACACTCCCTCTTCTCTTCTTTTTTTCCCCCCCCCGTTTGTTCTGTTTGTTTTTCTTGCTTTGAGAAGAGAAAAGGGTGATTGTCATCTTGAGCCTTCTCCTTGCCTTAAAAAGCAAAAACCATAGCTAATTTTCCCTTTTCCTTTTCCTTTTTTTCCTTTTTGATAAGAACTTAGTCTCTTCGTATTAATCCAAGCTTATCCACCAAAAAAAAAAAAAAGTTCTAACAAGTGTGCAAACGTGGCCCACCCACTTGGCCAGCATTGATTCGTTGTCGGATTTCTTTCTACTTTTCTTAACTGCAAACACATCATTATACTTTGGTAAATTCCCGACTTTGTCTAGTGCAATGCACGTTAATAGAAAAGTTCACATCTTTATATAATTGTTTATTAATCCATAAACTTTGAAAAGGAATAAAATTGCAATTCTTTAAATTGTGTATTGCTCTGATTAGTCATAAAAGGGAGTTATCATAATTATATGCATAATGCAAAAATTAAAATTAATTAAACATGAACGGATATCGGGGCATTATAACCCCAAATATCACAATGCACAAGATCAAACAAATCATTCATTTTATTCACACTAACAAAAAAATTGAGTTCTACTTTGTTTGACATGCAAACAAGCATTACAAACACCATGCTCACTATTCTTTATTACACTAGAAATTCCTAAAGATTGAAAAAGAAAAGATGAGACTTCACTTGAAGGATGCCCCATGCAGTCCCTTGAAACCACAACATTGACTTGATCTTTCACCACTGGTGCCTCCCTGTAATAATAAACCCCATGTCTTTGCTCAGTAACTCTGATAAGAGTCTTCGAAGTAAGATCTTGTAAGACACAAAAATCATCAAAAAAATATCACAATACAATTCAAATCTTTGCTCAAATTTGCAATAAAGAAAAGATTGCAATTTAAATTTGGAATATAAAGGACTTTGTTTTAATTTCATGTTCTCTCCCAAGACCACCAAGCCTTGATTGCTAGCTACAGTTTGGGGTCTATTAAGTAGTCTAATTGGAATGAGTTAAATTTTCTGAGCCTTGTTTATGGTTTTCAAGTCATCAATCATGTGACATGAAGCATCACTATCAATCAAACAGGAAAGTACCTAAGAGCTTTCCATAACCTCCTTTTGGTGTATCAATATGACTTAACAGTCTCTGTATTTGCTTAGCCAAAAGCCCCAGGATCATGACTTGTGATGTTTCTAATGCTGGTCTAGTGGTGGCTGTAGTATCTGTGTGAGCTGTAGCCACGTGTATACTTTCTCATCTAGCATGTGGCCTGCACGTCCTCTATAGCCACACCCACGTGAACTCGAACTAGCTCAGTAGCCTATGATCTCGTAACAGCACATTCATCGTGCATGTACCTTCCATAGAGTCGACACGTTGGCTTTTCAGTTGCTCCTGATTGCTCCCTAGCAGCAAAGGCCACCACCGAAATACTGCAATGATCTTTGCCTAACATGATGTTTTTGTGACTTCTTCTTGTTGGATCATGCTGAAAATTGTATCAAGAGGAGGTCAAGGATCTAGTGGAAGCACCTGACTGTACACTCACACTTCCCACAAGTGCAATGAGGCACTTTTATGTAGTTCTACAACCCACTTCACATCCCCATTAACTTCGTATGGAACTCTATAACTTCAAGCCCTCCTTACTTACAAGAGGCAAGATCTATCTTCAGTTGATGTATTTTTAGAGCGTTTGTAATAACTAGCATATCTGCTCCGTAAGTTTTCCCACATTGCCAGTGCTATCTATGCATAAGCCACATTAGTGTAGGGCTTAGGGTCATTAACATTCAAAATCCATTAACAAATCATGGTGTTGACCTTCACTCAAACATTGAACTCATTTAGATCATTCCCTTTCTTCAGTTTTGGTCTTTGTAGGGAGTCATCTCTAACCCTAGTTTATTTTTTGCTTTCGATGCATTTCTTATTTCCTTTTTCCAAAAATTATTGTTCTTCTCATTGAATATAATAGACTTGATAGCCACGCGTGGTCCTTCGGACATATGCAAGAAGTAAGGTGATTGATTATCAATCACAAACTTTTTTATTGCCATCACTTATGTCTTTGATATTATCTCAAAATCAGAGAAAGGCAATAATCTATCAAATTGTGTCCTTTTGCTCTGTGTTTTTCATATCCCATAGCATGACTACATCAAGAGATTAAATACATACTTTGCCCTAGTACATCACACGCTAGTTTGTCGTAGATTGACCAATGAGTCATAAAATAATTATGAGATATGGAATAAAGATCTTAGTAACTAGATATAATTTCCTAGTAACTAAGTATCTTTCCTTAACACATCTAGATCTAATCCAATTATGGGGGCAGCTAAAAGGAAATCTAGAGTTACATCTTCATAAAACATGTGAAGACTACAAATCCCACTTTCACACTCAAACAGAACCTTATGTGGCACCTTTCTATTATAATCACATTTGAAAAATAAATGGCTCCTAATGTCAATTGTATTCTCACACAACTCCCAATTGAGATCTTGAACTAAAATTCCACTTCATCAATGTCTCTTTTGTTTTCCAACATGTCTAACTTAGCGAGCTAACTAACTAATGTCACATAGGGTATTCCATCTTCCTCAAATCCACTTGGCCCAGTGCAATTGCCTTCATTACCTATAGTGAGCCATTAATAGCCACCAGTAATGGTGTAATTTTTCTATTTTCCTGCCAACCATTGATCTGAAGATGTGCCATAACCATGTTTTAATGTATCTCTAACCTTGATCAATTGCTTTCACACTTACCCAGGCCCTATGGGGATCTAATGCTCCTCGAATTCAATTTTTTTCAAGTAAACATGGTTAACTGACCTAACCCACAAAGTGTGAAATTTCTTAGCTAGATCCTATATATATTTGCTAAGAGCAGCTGCATTCTAATGCTTAAAGCGATTATTCCCCAGACCACCCTTTCACTTGGATTTGCATACAATATCCCGAGCTATAAGAGCACCATTGGTTGACTGTGTCTTTCCACCTTTAAGGAAATGTCTTCATGTATGCACAATGTATTCAATAACATATATTGGTAGCATAAAAATAGAGGGCTAGTAAACCTGCATAAGAATCAGGATTTCTGAGTTGTACTCATCTAACATATGTTAATCTTCTTCTTGTCCAGGAGTAGACTTTAGTTGTTATATATAATCTCAATCGAGATCTGGTACTTTGATTTGAATAGCTTGCTTAGAAATATGCTTAATAATCTAATCTTGAGTGAAGTATGCTTAATAATCTAATCTTGCATTGCACTTCCTAGCTTACTTCTGGCCCCCAAAGATATCATGGTAAGACTAGTAGCATTTACTTGTTTTAAGAGTTTCCCACTAATGAAGAAATCTTCCTTTACATTGATAATATCAATATGTCCTTTCACTCTTCTGTAATATTAGCCCTAAGGCCATAATGTATGGAATAATCTCACCAGTTACCATTAATGGAAGCCTCAATAACTGATGGTAAAAATTAACACATCAATGAGCGCTTGACTCACTTCTTGGAGCCCTTTTTTCAACTCCCCATCCAAGGTAGCCACAGAGTTATTCTTTTAGGTTGAATTATACCTTTAATCCAACTATGAAAGATTTTGGAATTGCAGTTCTCATTTTTCAACCATTTTACCTTTGCTTTTCTTATAAAAAGCTATTCATAGCCATACTAAAGTTGAATTCCTTAAAGCTGATTTCTAGCCCTGGTGTTCTATCCCTATATATATGAGGAAAATATTGCTTGTTGAAGATTTTTGTAGCATTTTTCACTTGTTTAAATTTGGAGAATTCTTGAAACACTTTACTACCTTGAACCCTGATATTCCAAGAATCTTCAATTATAGATAAGAAGCCTTCATGGGAATTCCACTGTTAAAAATATCTAATTTGTTTCTTTCCTAGTTGAACTTAATCAAACAAGGAAATCACTATTAAAAAAGTCACCTGGAGCACAAAGCCTAGGAACCAAGCTCACCGCAAATTCTATGCACAAAACACAATTTGCTCCCCCTGAATTCAAACCAAGAGGGGTGGTTGGACAAGGCAACTCCCAACCACACGAGCTCGGAGCTCTTCGGTAGTAAGTATTGGTATTTACTTTCAGTAAAAGCATTCAATCATTTACAATTTCCCTATATATTTTTGAAAAAATCTTGGGCTCCTTTTCGGTTCCTCTTCATATTTACTATTTCAAGTGGGAGAACACTCATTATGTGTCAGATATGTGGGAGAACATCCCCCTACACATGCTTTAAAGTTTTGAATTTCTTAAGCATATATATGGTAGATTGCGTCTAAGCTTGTCATTTGCTGTAAGGACATTATTAAAGTCACCTGCTGCAATCCATCACTCTGAAATCCTACTATAGAAGTGTCTCAACCTATCCCACATAATCTCTCTTTCTTTGATGTCATTTGATCCATAAACTAATACGAAGTAGAACTTTCCAACCATAAGCATGAATCACAAAAAGATGCATAAATGAAGCTGCAACCTAAAGTACAAGGGCTAGAAATGCAAGGTGAAACCAATGTTTTTTTTGGGGGGGGGGGGAATTGGTAAAGTTTTGGCGCAAGTTTCCCAGGATGACATTTTACCTCTAATAACTCTTGTTTTGCGAGAGTTTCTTATAACTTAGATCTTAACCTTATAGTTGAAAAAATAGGCACTAGTTCAAGAAATTCTCTTATATAGCTCATTTAAAATAAAATAAATCAAATATTGCTCTATTAAATTTAATAGACAGAGAGAACAATAATTAAAGAGACATAAATTTCTAAAAAATAAAATTATAAAAAAACTAATTTAAAAATTATAATAAATTTAATAGAATTTAATTATAATTATATTAACAAACAAATAAAGGATAAAAACTTATTATTGTTAATAATAGGAAATGTGACAAAAAATTTCCTCTAATTCATTTTAGTGATGTGCATATTTTAATTTTTTGGTTCAAATCAATTATTCATCACAAGCAAAAACAAACACCAAAAAAATTAAAAGAGAGCTCAAGGCGATGCAAATAACCTCGACTGATGTACAAAGATTAACAATATTAACTGTTGACCATAGTAACGGTCACACTAATTGTCCCATTAATTGGGCGGTTACAAAATGATTAATTGCGTATTAATCATGCCCATTAAATACCTACTGATAGTTACAGTTGTGTACTGCAATTTAAGAGGTTTAGAATTTGATTCTGGGGGTTGACACAGAATCCAAAAAGACATGATCCCCAATTCTCTCCCTTCCTTCCACGTTAGCCTAGCCATCAATTGGGCTCGGGTTTGGAGCGTGACATCTACGGTGACTCTAGTAGCCACCGTCAGTCCTAGTTCAGCAAATCGTGGGCAAACACCGAACAACGAGATTCTGTGCTTCCGCGTTAAGGTATGTCCTTAATCTCCCTACATTAATAAAATATAAACAAATATGAGCACTATAATATATCTAAAACTAAAGTTATCAGACTTTGCAATTATAGAGCTTATTCTAATTTCTTTTGCAATTATAGAGCTTATTCTAATTTCTTTTAATTTTTTCCAATGCCTAATTTCTTTCATTTTTTTCCAACTCCTTTCACCTATTTCCCAATATTCAATTTCATTTTCTCGACCTCAAAAGGAAAAGATCTTAGTTTTACCATAACTCAAGGGGGTCAAAGTCAAACCAGGGTGCAAACGCCTCAGTGAATATGAAGGTTAAACTTTGGACTATTCTAAGTTTGTTTGGATCCCTGCTCAATGGAATTGTGCACTTTTTTTCCATGAAAAAAGGGAGTCGTATATTTAAAATCCTTGGGCTTCTGAAAAATCTATTTAGTGTACAATGTGAGAATAAATATAGTTTTAGTAATAATATTCGTAAATTTGAATTTATAAAACAAATTTTTATTTTCTTACTGTATATCAAATGGATTTCTCAAAAGTACAAGAGTACCAAATGAAATTTTCGAAAAAAATGTTAGGTAGCTTTGTGCAAACTAATTGCTAATTAGTCAGATTTTCTCAGCAACTTGGCTTATGAATTGCCACCCTCCAAAAAAAAAAGGCGAAATAAAGGCAATTCCAGCTAGGGGTAGGCAATTGATCTAATCTCCATTGGTTCGATCCATTTAGACTAGGATTAATAAAGAGTCAAATTCGAACAATAATAGATTGGTTTAATAATCCGTTGAGATATGTTGTTCCACTAATGACTCATTGAATGACCAAATATGTTTATTTGCTCACTCATTACACTAGTTTATCTACTACACCTGGTTAAATGTATTAGTGACGTCTTGAGCATGTTCTTTTCATAGGTGAGGATCTTCCATTCATTCCCATTTTCTTCTATTCTTTATCATTCTTTGCTGTTTATTCTCATTCCTCTAAGAAAATCTCAATCTTTACTATTCTTACCCATTTTTTGCCATTCTTCACCTTTCCTTCTCGTCATTTTCACTCTCTCTCCAAAAGGAATTTTCATTCCTTATCATTCATTCCCATTCTTTCAAAACAAAGCATCATTCCTTTTTATTCCTACCATTATTTTCCAACAGAAAAAAAACACCCCTTTTATATGTAACAAACAATTATATAATATTTTTGCTTTTTTGTGTTGCAAATTTGCTCTTTTTAAAAATGCGTTGAACCGACCAGTTTACTTGTAGGTATGACAATGGGGTGAGTTGGGAATGAGGGTCATATTCCACGTCCCCATCCCTGCTCAGCTCCCCACTCCATTCCCTATTGCGGGGAGAAAATTTCTCTCCATCCGCATCTCCAACGACGATTCAATTCCCAACAAGGCCCCAACGGGAATTTTTATCTGCAAATATTTGTCCTTCTTGTATAAAAACTATATTAGAAGTTGGATTTTGGATGAAAGGCCAAGTTGCCTAGCACACTAACTCAATTAATTGTACAAAACTCTTGTAGGTTCCATGCAATACAAGTTTAACAAACTTTATTAAAGTTTATAATTCAACCAAAATTAAAATTTGACGAGTCCATGCAAAACAACCAAACCAAACTCCAAGAAGTCAAACATAACCCAATTAAAGTCTAAGAAGGAAAAGAGGAATTATATAATTAGGGTGTTTTCAAGTAAATTTGCCTATTTAACCTTAATATTATGTCTACGAATGAAGAATTTATATATAATTTTAACTATAAATGAGCATGCGAATGAGTTTTTTTCCCTAATCGAGGACGGGGGAGCAGGGATAGGGATAGAGATTTTTCCTTGGGCAGATAAGTGGGGATAGAGACGGGGTAAAATTTCATCCCGTTCTCGTCCAAATCCCCATTCCTGTCCCCATGTCCATCCCCAATGGGACGGAGATTTTTCCCCAATATGAGGTGAGCCTTGATGGGACAGAATTCCTCACTCCACTACTATTCTAATGAGATGAAGATTTTACCTCAATATGAAGGGCCTATTCGTTTTCAGCATTTTACACCTGCTATGCTCCAACCTGCTCGAAACTGCTCAAATCTACTAACTGCTAGTCAAACTTGCTTTAATCTGCTCAAACCTGCTCCAGCCTACTCAAACTTGCTATAACCCGCTCCTACATGCTCCAACCTGCGATAACCCGCTCCTACCTGCTCCAACCTCATCGGGAGAATGTTTGGAAATAGAATATCTTAAAGGATAGAATGTCTCAAGTGAGTAGAGAAAGGCAAATTGATATAATTATATCATATTGTGCGTTACACAACTTTATCCGAATGCATGAAAAAAGGATACCAATTTTACCGAGGCCAGCAAATATTACAACCATCCCCAATATTGGGTTGTATGATGTGCGAAACAAGCAAGTAATAAATGAATGTTGAGTTGCAATAGCTAATATGATTTCAACATCGAGAAACAATAATTATAATATATGCTAGTTTTAGTTGTGAAAAAAGACATATGGTTATTATATTTCTTCATATGGTTATTATAGACTAACATTTGGTAATGTGATTATTCAACATAAATTATCATCGACAATCATAACATTAGAAGAATCACAACAAAAACGCTCCAACCTGCTTGTACTTGTTCCTACCCGCTTCAACCTGCTAACAGCTAGTCAAATCTGCTTTAAACTGTTTCAAACTGCTCCAACCTGCTAACAGCTCTTCCAAAACGCTGAAAACAAACAGGCTCGAAATAGGATCCAACGGAAATGGAGATTTCCCTCCCCATTGCTATCGCTAATTACTCGTCCAGGCCTCTTCTTTAGTAGACCGAGACCACGACATGGCTCGATCGACCCAACCCAACTGGGCTCAACCGGTTGCCTCATGGCGGATGACAATATCTAATAATAAGTGATATTAGCAGGCAGCCGCCTCTATTTTCCTGAGGTAAAATCGGAAGGCCCACGGCGCCGGTCCTTCGCGGAAATCATCTTCACCACCGGAGAGATACAGAGCGAGAGAGAGAGAGAGCGAGAGCGAGAGCGAGAAATAATGGCGGCAGCGGATGTGGAAGCCGTGGATTTCGAACCAGAGGAGGACGATTTGATGGACGAGGACGGTGACGGCGGTTCTCCGAGGACTGCTCAGCCCAAGCTCCGGTCCGCCATCACCGGCGGTTCATCGTCGGGCTTCGGCGCTAAAAAGACCAAAGGCCGTGGATTCCGCGAGGACGCTGATGGCGAGCGCAATAGCCGCCTAACTGCTCGCGATTTTGAGTCACTGGATTCCGATGGTGGCCCTGGCCCCGCCCGCTGTTAGTTCTCTTTCCCTCCCTCTCTCTCGTTGTGCAATTGTTGATTCGTTTTGGTTTGGGCGGAATTGTGTTTCGGGGTTGATGTTGGAAGATTGCTAGGGTTTTTCCTTCAATTTATGTTTGGGGGCGTTGATTTTTATGATAAACTTCTAGGATCTTAGTTGCATTAATCTCTGTACAGTTTCTATGGGAGGAACAGAATGAAGAACAAACAATGTTTAAAAGGTTAGGGTTTCCTTGGTAATTTTAAAATTTGTTTCCCGGAAGACAGGATAATGTTTTTGATATCTACGGATGTTCTGTTGCCATTGCGCAACTCTATTTTACTGTCTATACCTCTTGAAGGATATTTGTTTTTCTTGGAATTCCTTGCTGAGTCTCTTACTGGTTTGATTACAGATTTAGTTGCTTTAAGTGCTCATGCATTTTAATGCGTTAGCTTGTGGATGTTTACTAGGGTTCAAGCTTTTCTTTTTCTTCATTTTTTATGTTCTTGTGTTGATGAGCACCACCAGGAAACTAATGGAGTCTATTTACTTACAACTGCAGCTATAGAAGGCTGGATTATACTTGTTACAGGAGTGCATGAAGAGGCGCAAGAAGAAGATATCCAAAATGTATTTGGAGAGTTCGGTGAGATTAAGAATTTGCATTTGAATCTGGACCGCCGCACGGGTTTTGTGAAGGTGAGGCTACTATCCCTGGTTTGATGCAACTGTATTAGCAACTGATTTAAATTTGGATATTTTTTCCCTAGCTTTCCTTACATAAAATTTGATATACTTGGTTAATATGCTAGCTATGATTTTATTTAGGAACCTGAATATAATGAGGGGAATAAGGATTTTAGGTCTGCACTTATACAACTTGCCAGACTCCAGAGCACTGGTGATGATAACAGTATTCAGCTTGTGACTATTTAACATCATCGTGCTGAATTGTGAATGTTGTATCCTGATATGCTTTGATATTACTTTCCATCATGAGTGTTTTTAGAAGAGTGATGGTTAAAAGCTTGATAGTTTGTGCATGAGCGTGTGTGTGGTTTGTGTGCCTGTTGGGGGGGGGGGTTGGTTTACCTAATATTTATTTCCATGTATGAATGAGCAATGAGTTTCTTTTCATATATTCTAGTCTCCAGTGTTGCAAATAAGTTGCGCTGAGTTAATTTCATGGTGAGACAACTACAACTTTTAGACTATTATATCTGACCTAAACACACAAAAAATGAGATGCATATGTAGTGGCGGGATGATGAATAGTTTAGCACAGCTATTAAGGTATCGATATTTTTTTTTTGGCTTATCATTTCTGTCTGTTATAACAAATTAAAAAACCACCACATACCATTTGACAACATCTTGTATGTTTTTGATTTTTTGTTTTTTTAATAGAAAAACTGTATACTCAGCCTTCATTTGTTGCCAAGATATGCTTAGGCTGTTCTACACCCGAAAGGACCGAAACTAGATTCGGAACTATGTAGGATATTCTAAATATTCCTAGTAATTATATTTGAATGAACATAATCTTTTCATTGGCACTATACATAGATTTTAAAATGTGAATTAAAAAAGTCAAATGTCCAAAATCTGTTTTATAGGGGCATAAAAAAGACTAAAGTATCTAGAACGTCACAACACATTGTAAAATTTCTGTTGGGATGTGTGGGGGCAGATAGTCTCTACTAACAAATTCTGGTACATGTTTTTTCAAGAATCCTAAAAAACTATTTGTACTAGAATATCCCTCTGAGCAATTTAATTAGTGTTGATGGCTTTATTTTTTTTTTTAATGTTTTTTTGATAAGGATTGATGGCTTTATTTTTACTATGCTTTAGACTTTGGGTCATGATCCCAGATGCCTAGGAATGGGCATTATGGTTGTATATGGTGCGCCTTAAACTTTTTATAATGTCGTCAAGTACCCTCAAACATTTCAAGGGGTTAGAATTTGGCACTAGAATATGGTCTCCATTTGACATATGTTGTGATGTTCTTTGAAAAATCTTTTCAATATGGCAATCTTAGAGCGTACCTGTTCTAATTGTTCCTCTACGCAATTTCAATGTGTGCAGTACCTTCATTTGTTCATGTTATTGATTTCAGACCTTATTTTTAAAAAGCGCACCTGAGGCATGCTTAGGCGCGCCTTGGCATGAGACTCCTAGGTCAGCGCCTTGGAAGGGATGTGATGACCTTAAGGATGCAAGGCTATATTTCCCGTCTTTTTCCACTTTTTCTTAGCTTTATCTTTACCTCTTTTCTTCTTTTCTTTCTCTTGGAGCTAAAAGGTGAGCTATGCTTGGGCGGTAAGTGTGTTTATAGGGAACTACGATGATAAAATAACATATCTTAAGGTTATTTGCAGTGTTAAGCTATATTGATGTCTAATCATTTTTTTAATAAATTTATCTAACTTGTTTATGCAAAATATGCTTTGTAAAATGTAAAAGACTTTTAAAAATTTTTGCATAGAAGTGCTCCTCGCATCCATGACGCATGCGCCTCGCACCTTGCGCTTTGGGACCATATGCGCCTTAGGGCGTCTCACACCTTTTAAAACTAAGTTTCAGACTATGGTTTCTGTATGTCTAAAAATGGGGAATATGGAGGTATACAAGATGTAGTAAATTGTTAATAAGAATAATCATGAGACATGTTAAAGCATTTGGTCAGCGCAAATTTCAAAACAACCGGAAAGTGACAGCAATTCATTGGATGATTCTCGTGAAATTGTGTGGTAGCTTCATGGGTACAGCATTGCGGATCTTCTTTTCAGGATACTGAGAAATTCTGACCACTCTACCTCAAAGTAAGATGTTCTAAATATCTCCAAAAACAACTTTTATTGGCATGTTGGCTTCATGGGCTTTGTGTTGTAGATTTTTGAGGATGATTGCACACTGCTATAGGAAAAGGATTATAGTTGTGTACCATTTGTTTAGAAAGATTGTAAAAAACTGGCTTGAGGATTTTAAGGATTAGCACAAGTGCATAGTCATGAATTGGCAAGTTCTTGAGTAACTTTCGGACGATGTTCTATTAGAGGTTTTATGTTATGGATCTTCAGGAGGCTTTGACCACTTTACGTTCGAGATTTCTCATGGTCCAGAATTCTAGATACCTTCTAGACAGTTTCGATAATGGTCAAAGGTTTTTTTGCAATATCTGGTAGATTCATGAGCATGATTTAACAAAAAGGGCTTTATGATGGCGAATAATACCCTCTATACTTTCTTGAGTAAAGCTAAGATACTGCAGAACATTTTGGGAGGTGGATAGGATTCATATGGAAAATTTTGGAACAAATTCTCAAATTGTTAAAATTGTGCATATTGTCCTTCCTTTTCGGTTGCCTAGAAAACCTGACCATTCTACCATTAGAAATGCTTAGGACGGTCTGCTTAATCATCTAAACGGTTTTAGTGAGTATAGGCTTGGCGGGATCATTTAGATTCAGAAACATGCACAAAAGAAATTTGCACTGCTACAGTTAGGCATTCAATCCTGTTTGGAACGATTTTTTAAAGCACCAAAAAAGGAGTATGTCTTTTTTATCAAACGGCATTTTCATAGACTTGAAAAATCGTGTGCTTTATTTGGTGAATCTCAGAACTCAAGAGTGTGCCTTGCTAGGGTAGAGGGGGCGCTAGGCTATAACTTTCTTGAGGCTTATGCTCATTGAGGTGTGTGCCTTGATGCGTCTCAAGTTGAGGTGTGAGGCGTATTCCTTTTGCACCTGGTTGATATCTTCGGTGACAGAGGAAAGACAAGATGATAAACATTCAGATCTTCAAATTTCAGGAAAATTGTTACCTTACCTACCTGAGACAATTGCTGTGATTGTAAGTGAACAGCCTTTTGCCTCTTCAAAAATTTTATTTAAAAAAAAAAACTACAGTCTATAACCTTTCATGTTATCAGTTCTTGGCATGGTTCCCAGGATCCATTTAACATTTTCGAAGTTTTTCCCCCCCTCTTTTGGGGGTGTGGTTGGGGATTGGATTGTGCTGTTGACCTTCAAAGCCATGGGTGGACTGTGACATTAGTTTGGTTTGGTGGATCTATTGATATGAACCCTGTTGTTTTTCAAGAATAGCAGTCTTAGCCCCCTCCCCTTCTCCTCTCTGTCATTTATTTTTTTGGGGGCTGGGGGTTGGGGGGGTATTATTGCTAATTTGCTATATACTGTAGACACTGTTGATTTTAAAAAAATTGTATTTAGGCAAATTTGTTCTACAAGCAGCCTGCCTTTCTGACTTGATCTTCATTTCGCTTCTTTCGGTTCTCTGGCTCCCTCCCTGGTGCCTTCTAATTTATTGGGTAGGGGGCGTTCAGCAGGACTAAATAGTAATGATCTAAATTGAGGCTGGAAGCCTGACTGGTTGTGTTGTTCCAATTGTCTATTCCGCTTGTTCTAGGTCTGTTTACCTCATGCAGGAGGTCTGCGGATCCCAGGGGATATCTTTATCCCTTCTTACCTTGTAAATGTTGTCTTGGATTATGCTGAGGTGTTGTATTGGGCCTTACTCTTTGTGGAGCCTTATTTGAGGAATAATAGTCACTATCTAGATCTCCATTGTCCAAAAAAACTATTTTTTTGGTGATTATTTGTTTATTAGTGTATAACTTGTTTTTGAAACAATTTTATGCAACCCCCTCTCCCCACAAAGAAAGCATGTACTTTACAACAGTTATGTCTGTGCGTTTGGCTTGGCCTTTGTGCCTTATCTGTCCATTAAGACTATGCTGTACGGAATTTAAAACTTTGTCTTTCTTTGTTTTATATGTTCTGCTTAGTGTCCTGTGCATGATCGGAATTCCTTCTGTCTAGCTACTGTTTCTTTACGTAAGTTTTGGCGGTGCTGTGTTTTTAGATGGTATCGATCATCTTACATGAGATCGCTTGATTTCATGTTTATTTCCAGGGATATGCTTTGATTGAATATGAGAATTTTGAAGAAGCACAAGCTGCGATAAAAACAATGAATGGTTCCAAAATGCTTGAGCAGACGATTAATGTTGACTGGGCTTTCTGCAACGGTCCATACAAGAGGAGGGGCAACCGTAGGAGGTTGGTTTGTATCTTTATTGGTTGGTATTAATAGTTTCCTGCGAAGTTCTGAGATATCTGCCATTGTGCTTGATGTTGTGCTAATTTCTTGTGGGCATTTATGTGACCTTTTCAGATGTGATGTTGCAATCTTGTCTGATGGCAAAAAGGCACTCTAGCAATGAGTCTATGGGACTGTCTTTTTTAAAGTTTTGTATAGATTCTAGGCTTTTCTTCAAATCTTGATTTAATGTTCAGGTTCTCTTCAGGTATTTTTCACTCATGCCCTTGCAAATGTGCTTTGTGTGGGATACGTCTGTTTTGTCAAAGTAATGTGATAGCCTTGTTTGTGTTCTAAATTTGTGCCTGTAGGGGGATTATCCCTAGCGGTATGAGCAGGAGGGTAGAAACTTGGAACTAGGCATGTCATGGCAATTCACTTGCAACATGGGTATTTTTTTCCTTGGGGGGTTGCGGGTTGGGGATGATTCAAAACACAGACTGAGGGAGGTTACAACTGGGCTCCAAGCTCTGTGGTGAATGACATTTAAATGACTATGCGTCGATTCGGATTTACCCCCTTGATTCATTTGGGTTTCATGGGTATTACATCTTCCTCATAATTTCTTTGCAGATCGCCACGGGGACATCGATCAAGGAGTCCTAGGAGGAGATACTAAATCTCCTAGCATTTGCTGCAATTGGGAAGTTGTGAATTCCTTCGTGTGTGGAGACAGATGTGTTCTGAAGCTTCATCCAGATTCGACGTATTACTATGAGCGGAAGAGTGCGCCTGTATTTGTTTGTCGTATTAATCCCGAAACAAGCTGTTTTATGAATCTGGGCAGCGTTGTCACTTGTTGAATGAGTGTAGCATATGTTTTATTCTATTTCTTAGGTCTTGGCTACATGTTGGATTTCGTTGATCTTCTTGGATTATGATAATGACTGGAGTCTGCATTGCGTGTGAATTCCCGACTCTTTTTTATCCCACGTTTCTTTTTGGTTTTGTTTGATTGGTTGAAGATGTCCGTTGAAATTGGCTGGAGTAGTCTGTCTCTTATTTGTTTCTATTTTTGGAGATGAATGCATTCCACGTTTGGTTTTGTTGATATGATAATGTAATCGGTGAAGGCACCATTTGAATTTTGAAGTTATTCGATGAATGGTATTCCCTTCGCTGTGCGTACTCCAAAAGCGCGTCTAAGCGTTTGGTGCTTTCCGCTAGCATTGTCGGTAAATTATCTTATTAATGTCAATTTAGCAATTTTTCCGGTAAAACTCTCTCATATTGTAAGTAGGGGAGTAAATGAGTTGCTGGCTCGGGCAGTTGGGCTCAATTTGGTCAGTTAAAAGCTTGGCTCGAGCTTGACTTGAATTCGCCCAGCATAGAAAATTAGGCTTGGGCTCGGATGCGCAATGCTCAGCTCCAAGCCGGACTTGGCTCGGCTCGGTATCCTTCTTTTTTGTTTATTTTTAATGAAAATGCTTCTAAATTTAAGGCTACGATATGATAAATTTTAGATTCTTCTATTGGATTTAATAATTAAGGGTTGAAATAAAATTTTGTTAATTATGATAATAATTTAATACTTTTCACACGAGCACCTACCAAAAAAAAGAACTAATTAAGCTAAATATAGCCAAAACAAGCCAAGGTAAGCGAAGCCATTTTGGCTTGGTATGCTTCCGAGCTGACCCGAGTTTGGCTCAATCGGTTTGACTTGAGCCCGAGCTGAACTTTGACCGAGTTGAACGTAGGGGCTCGATGAGCCGACTCGGTTTCGTCACAGCCACAACTGCAAGATATATGAGGCATATACTTCGACGGCTTTCCCCACTTTTTTTTGGTTGTTTTGTCATACCTTAGGAGTTAGGGTCACTTTGTTTTTGGAGGGTGATGAGTGAAGCACTCGAGGGTGATTCTACAGCTGGTTCTAAATGAAAGTTTCTTAAATGCAACAATATAATTTTCTCAACTTATTGTAGTCAACGTTGATCCACATTTATTATGATTGATATTTTCTAGTTGCAATTTCATTACCAATTAAGACTGATCAGCATCAATATTGATAAGCACTTATCAACATTGATCAACATCAACCGATAATCATAAATAGTGATCAACAGTCTTCAACACTGATCAATACTGATCAACATTCAACAAAAAGTTACTTATGATGAGTTGAAAAGAACATGCTTATAATACTATCATTGCCAAGGAAATCTAATTGCCAAATGGGAAACATCTATCTTGTAATATTTAATGATTTTGATAGTTTCTTCTGAACAAATTTTAAGTTAAACCTTCTCCACTCCAAATCACCCTCCAGAAAAAATAAAGGGAAGAAAACATAAAAAGACTCAGGCACTGTTTTTTTTTTGTTGGTGAATCTCAATTTGTCAACTTCAATCCACTTTATGAACTTAAATAAAAAAAATACCAGCTTCAACCAATTTCAACCCACTATTTTAACCAACTTCAACCCATCATATAAAAAAATTTCACCCACTTCAATAAAAAAGTATCTACTTCAACTCATTTCAACCAACTTTACCTATTTTTCAGCCCTTATTTTTTAATGAAAAGAATAGACCGTCAATGAGGTAATATTCTTGGGATGGTGTTGACGTTCTTAGCTTTGGTTAGGAAGCAGAGAAATGACATTTTCCAAAATGCGAACAATGACTGGTGGGTCTTAGCTTGGAGTTTAGTGTGGAATAATTGGAGAGTTTTTGCCTTGTGTTGCATGATGCGGCTATTGCACATGAATGTTCCAACATTGTGCCGATTATCTTCTTGGCTGCGACCTCAGGGGTCCATGCACTCACCACTGACCAAGTGCACTAGACTCAGAGGAAGCGCATTTAAGCCACTGCCACTCAAATTACCTTCGTGAGGACAAGTAGAGACAAATTTGACACAACACTCTTTTCCATATGCTTGATTGTCGTTGCTTTCTCCATGACTCAATGTGTACAATGTATTAATAATTTTTAAGAAGCATGACTGAGGGTAAACATAATTTTAGGTACTCGGAGTTTGCAATTAAATTGGACTAATTAAAAGATTATAATTTCTAACGTAAAGCGATCAAAAGTTTTGGTTTTAGTTTCTAAAGATTAGAATTTAGTTTGGTTTCATCAGTTTCAATTTCTGATCAAAATTATCCCATACTAATATCAAAAATAATTTAAGATAACTTTTTCAAGTCCCTTCGCCCCCTTGGGGAGCAAGGTCAATGTAATTGTTATCAGTCTAAGGCAAATCATCATATGTTAAAGTTAACTTCACCATGCATTATACATAACTTAGTACATTGTATAGATAAATGTGTAGATTGAAGGGGAGCCTTGGAGCAACGGTAAGGTTGTCTCCGTGTGACCAAAAGGTTACGGGTTTGAGCCGTAGAATCAGCCACTGATAAAGTCAGGTTAGGCTGTCTACAATTCACCCATTGGGGTGCGGCCCTTCCCCGCACCCTGTGTAAACGCGGGATACTTGTGCACCGGGCTATGTGTAGATTGGTCAAGACAACTCTTAATTGCCTGTTCAAACACGTGAATTGGCTTGATCAAAGCAATCCATAAATTATGCGACTCATGTATAAATTAATAGGTTGGAGTGGGTTGCAAGCATAGGGGTTTCATAAGATGAAACATTAATTAGATAAAATGCCTTCTGTGACTATAACCTAGTCCAAATTGCATGCAGAACCGCCCAACTTGCACATTTTTAAAAATACAATGAAGTCAATCGTGACTGGCCTATATTCTAGTGTGTAACTAGGTTAACTAGGCTTGCAAAGTAGCCCACCTTGTCCCCATAATGGTGTAGTGCGGTTCATGATTTTTGAACTACTAAACCGGTAGTTTGAGGACCGGGCGAGGGGGGTGGCCCGGCTCAGTCTGTTTCCCAATCGAACATCAACTACTTATTTTATTTGCATTGACTGGCACCACATGCATGTGCTGCTGAAGCTGTTATAATTATTAAAGTTCTATCACCTTAATATGCTATCAATGATGCTTTCATTTGTGAGCTTCTACCGCAAGTCATAAGACAAACTCATCCACAATTTTGTGCCTTTTAAAGATATTTTTAAAATAATGGTGAATTGGGTCCGTTATTTAGGTTTAAATTTAATAGGATTGACAAGTCCAAGAAAAGAGGGTAAATGGATCACAGAAGTCAAATAAATCGAAACTGAAGACGTGTTGAAATGGAAGAACCTCCTTTTATAAGGGAATTGTCCCCTTTCAATTTGAAGTAAGGAATTCTAAAATGAAAATAACCTCTTATACCATTTGACTTAGAACTCATTGGTGAAATTGTATATTTGTATCGTGAGTTTTGGAGAACCGTATTTTTAATTTTGTTTATTCACCTAAATTGATTGGAGTCATTATGTTGGTTGCTACCTACAAGCAACAGTAACTTATGTTAGAATATCAAATATTCCCTTAAAGGATTGCAAGAAGAAAGTACAGTTTGATAGTTGTTAAAATTTATGTGTTTGGTCCAGTGTTAGGTGTGTGCAAAACCATTTAATCAAAGTTTCGGTTAACTAGTTTTTCGGTTCAAGAAAATTCTGAACTATAACTGATCTGAAAATTTCGATGAACCGATTTTTCGTAAATTAAAAATTTTGGTTTGGCCAAAAGCTGAATCATATTGAAACTGAATAGTCGGTTAACTAGTTTTTTCATATCAATTAATCAGTTTTTCAGTTTGATTACCTATTAACCGTTACGATTTCTTTAGATTAAATTTTTTAAAAAATAAATTTTGGCTTGATTAACTAACTGTTAACCGATTTCTTTAGAAAATTTGTTTGGTTAACGAGTTTTACATTTCAATTTTTGGTTTTTCAGTCCAACTTTTGGTTTCAATTTTTGGACACCCCTATTTGGCCGGTGCCAATGCCATAGCTTCAATTCCGATTCTTGTGTATTCATATGTGAATTTCATACCTCTCATCCATAATAAACAACCGTATCTACTGGTCCATGATTAGACCAACTGCAAGAAGGTATAATACGATTGCTTGTCAAGGAGGCTCATCAATAATCGGGACCCTATGGGGGCTTTTGCTCTAACAAATTCCCGAACTTAGAAGAATTTGTGCCTCCCAATATTAGAACTAGAAAGTAGGTCCTTCAAACCCTATGCAAATATGATGAAGATAATGATATAGACGCTTTGATTAAGTAAACAAGATAAGATCGTGACTAGGAGATGGTGTTTACTTCTCTTCAAATCAATTGTTGAAATACTTTAATAATATTTTTAAATTCAAATACTATTATCATGATTAAAAAGCAACATTTAATTTCATATTAGTTAGATATATGAGTTTGTGAAAAACCTATTTGAAGTTACTTTTTGCTATGCATTTTCTTTCAAGTTAAAAGACATGTAAATAAGTAGAAATCAATCCAAACAAAATATGAATCTTTCAACAGACCCCAAAGCATGTAACTAGGAGATGGGGCTAAAATCACACAATTTCTCTATGTTATACCACACAAAATGTGGCAAATTTGCTCATTCCTTATTTATTTTACCCTCATAAGACTACAAACTCTATACAAACCAAAAATTTCCAGAAAAGGGATGGTGAAAATCTGGAAATGCCGTGTCTTATTATAGACACTTTCTGTTAAGAAGCAACTTCAAGTCTCTGCCTTGAATGTTCATCTCACCCGCCATATCTCTAAACCCTCCATTTCCAAGATTATATAACCCAAAACTTTGTGCCCCAAATTTGATCAAAATTTCCCCTTCATCTTCACCATCATTGATGTTGGGCAAATGACCCAGAATTCTCACATCATGATGATCAATTCCCACAAGATCAATCTTGTACTTCTTCACCCATAAATTTGCAAAATCCTCCTCTCTCTTCATCATCCATATATCCATCATTGATCCCCATGGCAATCTATCAGTCAAACAAAGCCTGTCTTGAATCTCTACCAAATCCAAGCACTCAACAGAGCGATTGGAGTTTGTTTTTGGGAAACAAACAATCCTGAAATTCTCATTTCTCAGATGAAATGACATGATCTTTATGCAATCCGGGTTGAACTTCTTCTCTGCAATTAGCCAGTAAATTTTACCATCAACATGCGCATATTGTTTCCGACCCAGAAAATCAAATGGGCATTTACCAAGAAATCTCCACTGCCCATGAGAATTTGACCCCAGATGCGAACTGGGTTCGGTCATAATTTCACACATTACCTCCTTTAGCTGACAATAATGGAAGTTGTCAAACTTCTCGGTGGTGTAGAAATGGAGGAGTTTCAAATCGTTGTGAAACGGGTTCGAAACGTGCCCCAATGCCCAGCCAAAAGTGGACCCAAAATGCGCAGAATTAGGCAGATTAGAAACGCGTTTCGTGATGGGATCATAGAAAGAAGTACTGGAATTGGAGATTAAGCAGAGGACGCCGTTGCAGCCGAGGATGAAAGTTAAAGGGTGGGCAAAATTGGTGGAAAATTGGTTGAGTTGAGTGCCATCAATGTAGTAAGAAAACAATTGGGTCGATGGGGTCTCATTAATTTGTGGGGTGAAGACTAACAGGGGGCTAATTTTGTGTTTTTGATGGTAAAAGGCTATAAATTCAGGGTCTAAGTTCAGGGAAAACAACCATTTCTTACATACACATCGTAATCGACAAAGGGTTTTTAGTGGAAGCCTGGAAAATATGTCCAAAGTTAGGTCTTTTGGCAAGCTATTGAATTCTTTTGGCGTTGTCTCTTCCATCAAACAAGAAGAAGAAGAAGAAGAAGAAGAAGAAGTGGAGGAAGACATATTGTGATGACGATGATGATTGGAGTGCATTTTTCTGGATTTTCTCTCTCCTCTTCTCTTTACTTTCTGAGGGAAGGGACATGGTTTGTTTATTCAGCAATTGTTTTAGGTGGGGGATGTGGGGATTTATTAATTGTGTTAACCCAAAGGCTTGGAATCATTGACCAGGTAAAGGTGAATGATAGCAATACATGCACCTTGACTTGTGAGAAACAACAAAGAAAACCCAAAAGTTTCTTATAGGTTTGGATTACCTGAAGTCATTATCTACTTGTTCAGATAGACGATAGGGAGGTAAAGGGGTAGCTGGACTACACGCAATAACCAATAAGCTTTACAGCCAGAGTCCTTGCATCAATTTCCATGCCTTTGTGCCAAATTTTGTGGCATGATCTTTGTTTCCCTGCCGGAAGTGATTTTTTTTTTTTTTAGAGGGGGTTTTTGGGGAGGGGGGGCGCTATACTTGGGAATGAGGGTGGAGTCATATCTAACTTTTCACTGTCTTGTGCCTGTTCATCTGACTCCAAAGATCAGAAAAATAGTCATGCTATTAGCTCATAGGCGAGTGTATGCAAACCCCATTTCCGCAGTTAGAATCTGCAAGCATAGTGGTGATTGTTGATTTTGCAACTTTGCTTCTTTTAATTGTAGCTCAAGTATTGGTCATTATATGCGTGTGTGTTCTAGATGAGTTATTAACGGGCTTACATCGCTGTCGCTGTTCCTTCAAGGAATTAGTGATTTGTTAAAATCTTGCTTTATACTGCTTATCTTACTTTTTACTTTTTAGAATGAAATTCTGGTGTTGAACACCGCTGGTCTGTGAATTGCATGTATTGACCATAGAAGTTACTGTTTTAAGTTCCTGAACTACAACGACATGTCTCATATGAATCGCACCAACTCGTGTCTGGGCGATACATAGATGATGGATGCCAGCACCAGTATCGCTGTTTCTGAAAGATCTATGGTAGCAATTACTGAAATGCAAGGATGAAAAATTCAGGTATTTCCATCTATTCATCTTCTTGCATGATATGATTTGATGCCCAGTTATGAACCCATTGAAAATTAGGGGCATCTTACTTTGGAGATTTTGCAGTTGGTAATTTGTATATGTGTTTCCGTGTACCCTTTTCTGTAATAGTTTTCAGTTTACAGATTTTACAAGTAGTTAGAAGCTTAGGCTCTAGTCTTCATCTTGTCCTGCAAAGCCTGGAGGGAAGGACAAAGGGTGGTATATGGCCACCATATGTACTCTGCACAGTATATGTGAAAATACATTTGATGTCTCTGACTCTGAAATTATGCTCCAGCTGTTCAAGCTAAACTTCATGAATCAAGATGCTGCAGCGGCCCTGAAGTTCGCCAGGCATGAGCTTGTGGGAGTGGCAATGATCCGTGACCATATCCAACTAGAATGCTTCACTTGGCGCATTTCTGCCAACTGTAATTAACAAATGGTGAGCTCTAGCAAGATCATTTAACGGTAAATTGTCCCCATGATGTTTAAAATATGTTTCGCTATGCTAAATCTAACTGGAAACTCATCTCTCATGTCAAAATCTTATCTTGAGTCACTGTAAGATAACCTCTCTGACAGTTTGTGGTCTGCCAGACCCTGCTCTGGTGGGCTATATTTATTGTTATCGAAATCTTGAAGAATTGAAAACTACCCTGACAAGATTCAGGCGTTTTGTCTACTGGTATTTCAGGCTTGATTTCAGGATGCATAAAGAAAGTATTAGTAGTGTGGGAATGCTTACTCTGCCATCTCTGAGCTCAAAAATCACTGCATCCTCAGCCGATCGAATGGGTCGGGTAGATGCCACCTGTGCAAGGTCAAACGGCTCTTTTTAGCTCATCCTGTAATTTACAGCTGACCAATTTAATCTGATACAGTGATGCAAACCTTAGGATCGCATTTCCTATTACCCCTGCTGAGTTCCAGGTTTTCTGTGTCCTGTAAACTCACTGTATCCATGCAAATGCTTTCTTTCTTATCACTTCTTCCTGCTTGCCTTTCTTCTTCGATGAGCATACTCTCTGAATCAGGGAAACCACAGTCTCTCCACTTCCATTCCATTTGGTCCAAGTATCTTAGATAAACTTTCCCATCTGACCCAATTAAGAATAACTGATGATCCTCATAACTTGGTCCTGGTGCTCCTATGAAACTCACTCCTCCATTTGGTGTCCCATGTTCAACCCATGCCCATCCATCCTGCGAATTCCAGTGATACTCAACTAGTCCACCATCCACTGAAATCATGAAGAGGGAGCCTTTCAAAGATAGCGCTGATGACCTCATAGCTGTCCCAGGTGATCTTGACAGAACCAGATGCTGAGACTGACAGTGCTCATGCCAGAGTCCAGACAATGTATTATACTGATACAGCCGTCCATTCCTTCCTATAACAAACACTATTTTATCCCTTAACACTTGTTGATCTACTATGGTTGCAATCTTCGTATTTGCAGGATGCTTGCAGTCCTTCCACTTAAAGTTCCTGAGGGCAACCTAAACATATAGGGAGTTTGTCAGTATGTCAATTCATGTGGGACTTGGAAGTCACTCAAATGTTTGTTTTTATTGGAATTTAAGTGAAAGGATATCTAAGCGCATCAAACCCTGAAGCTGTGTCTGTAGTGGTTCATTTGCGACCCCTAGGTTTTTTGTCCTCTTTCCAAGCAGCTGAAAAGATATTATTGGGCTAAATTTTCCAGCTTTGGATCGAAGTGGATTGAAGTAAAATGCTTCATTACGGCGTCCACTGCTACCTCCTCCCCCTGGCTCCAAAGCCGATAATTGGTTCCAAAAAGGCGAGAAAAGTATAAAACACACGGCTTCCATGCAGTAAACCAAGTCTACAACAAACAAAACCGTGCCACAACCAAACAGTACGAAAACCAGCCGTTGCTACAAACAATACCCCTTCCCCCCTCCAAAAAAAAAAAAAAAAAAAAAATCCTCCTGCTGTGCATACTAGATGAAAGCACAAGACAAAAGCCGATGACTTGGTACAATTCAGGGATAAAGGCTATATATATCTGCCTTCAAACACCCTGCCTAGTGTCTAGGTAGGACTCCGGAAGTCTTGGTTTGGCTTCGTTAACACACAAGAAATGCTCTAATTCTGGCAATATAGTCACCTATTCTATTGCTAGAAGAATTCTAGAAAGCCTACCCTACAATCTAATGGGGGTGGTGGTGGTGAACTTTCAATAAAAGAAAGAGATGGGCCCATTAAATATTTCTCAAATCAATGATGTCATAATTAGATTGGTCGTGTCAATTATGCTAATAAAGGAAGAAGAGGAACAGAATAGTAGTCCTTGCTGGTTACCATCCATCTATATATTCAACATTGTCGGTTGAGCTCTAAATTGTATAATTCCCAACTTACAGTGAACTGAAGCAGCCTTCCACTTTTGCTCACAAAATAAAGGGCATCTTCTGCTGTAACTTTTATTCCAGTCCCATGGATCCTGTCCCAAGGAGGGCCAGCAATTATCTGCCTTCCTTTCTTCATAGCAGTACAATTTATCCATTCAAGCTCATTACTGCTTCTCTCTCTGATTAGAAGATTTCCATGTATGTCAACTAAGAACAGGCTTCCATTGTAGCTTCCAACAGCACCATTCATAGCTGTTGGGTGCTCATGCCGCAACCACAATCCTACATTGTCATTGTAAAGATACTCGAATGTCAGACCACTACCTGAGACCATGAAAAATGATCTGTCTCCTTGCGTAACTCTCATGTGGAAATTTTTGTTCATCCATTTTTCTTCCAATTGCTCTTCCTCTAATGATTGTCCTTCATTGAGGGATGATGCGTCTGGAACCAAGTATGCTAGCAGTGTTCGCTTCCGCCTTCTTGTCATAGTTCTTGTGCTTCCAAAATCATTTGTTTCATCCTTCACACCCATCATGCAGTTAAAGGGACCTCGTTCTTCAGTGCAATACTCTGCATTCCATCCTTCAGTCTCAGGGGCATCTAACACTGACCATATATAACTAAGTGGCATTTTTCTTCGGTTGATATTTTGATGGACTGGTCCCGAGTTCTCACCCCCAAGCCCTGACAGATGCAGCTCTGCAAGCCTGCCATCATCTAATGCGTAAAATACTCTACCAACTTGATACGCTAGCCCTGGTACACCTCTTGCTACTGTTGCATGCTGTGGGTGCTCATGATTTACCCATGAACCTTGTAGTTGGTATTCATTAGCAACTCCTGTCCATAAATGAATATGTTACTTTAGTTTATCATCGTATTACTTAACGGTGCAATGTTATGGCCTTATCGGTGTCAAGCATGGCTAACAGGTGAGGTTTTAAAAAAAAAAAAAAAGAGGGAGCAATTTTTAGGGTGCATGTTTGGTTCACACTACATTCTCTTACCAACATTGGCTAAGGCACTATTGAATTATTGAATGCATGTTAGGAGGTCCTTCGCAGGGTGCATCTAATTCTTTACCTGCTTGTTTCATTATTTGATATTCCAGAATCAAGCCTGACGCCGTGGTCAGGAACACTGAATACTTGTCACTCGGTTCGTTTTGTTGAACTGATGTGATCGATGTCACGAGTTCATTTTCTGAACCTCCATGTACAATCCATTTCCACTTTCTCCGGTTTAATCTCCTCTCAACCAACTTGCCAGCCTGCACTTACAGTAAGTGGACTAGGTAGGGATTAGTGGGCAAGTGAGGAATGACAACTGCAGCATCTAGTAGTTCTTGAGACATCAAAGAGTTGAACTTTATGATCTTATACGCAAACTCCCATCTTGCATGTTTACATGAATCACCCCCCCCCTTTTCCATAGCATGGTATAAAACCGATATAATTGTGCACTGTGATGCATGGATATCAGCACACCTTGGTTATTAGGAATAGTGACATTGCAGAAGCTCCCCCTATCCCTTGAGTACTGCAACCCCTCAATGGTATCAAGGCAGTATCTTCAACAGAGCCTTCTCTCCATATGTGCTTCTTCCATGGTGGTTTTGTGTTGCTATCGTGCTCATAGAGGTCTCCTGCAGAACTATGCTATGAAAACATCATATTATGATGAAAATCGGAATAGAATCAGAAATGAAAGCATACAGTTTTAAGATGGTTTCTGATTCCGTATTGTTTGTGTTTGGTGCAGTGTGAGAGAGTGGTACCAAGGAGTTTGACTATATCAATATCTAGAGGTTCAGTGAAACCTTCCAATATGTAATTCTAAATCTTTAAAACACACGCACAAAAAAAAGAAGGCCAAAAAATTTGTGAACCCAAATGGTTATGTGCTTACCTTATTGTGAAAACAAGGTTTCTTCTAATGGAACCAACATCAGCTATTGCTGCAACATCCGCGCCTGGAGGTTGGCCATGATTTACATACCTGTTATACGTTTCCAGTAGATCACATAAGTGAGAGCTTCTGATCATGGTTCACAAAATATATTTGAATTTGTCACATTAACTTTGATTCCAACCTAGGAGGCTCAATCTGAGCCAGTTCTAAGAGTGTCCCATTCTTTGCGCAGAAAAACATCCTCCTGAGATATGGTAAATTTGTCAACATTAAGTTTCTGATTGTGGAAGTTGCTATCAGGGAAACAAAATCTTTCTACTTACTCCTCATTATTCGCGACAACACCAGACTTGATCATAATTCTATCTCCCCCTTCTTCTCTTGCACTTTGCTCGTCAACTCTAGCTGCAAACTCCACCCAAACTAGCTCTGATTTTTCAGTTAGCTGCATCTACAAATTCAAAAAAGAAAAACAGAATATATGTGACATTTATTTATTTATTTCGTTTGGAATTCAGTTATGTTATGAGAGTTATTGCTAAACCCCCAAATACCGCTGCCTGCAAAATCACGTCCCTCGGCGCTTTCTCTAATGGCCATTGCTGGTCACGTCGCGTCGCCTTCTCGGGACTGCTTTGCTTGTTCTTCTTTTTTTCCATCTTATCTCCTCTTCCTACCCCCTGATAGAATTATGTTGTGCTCTAGCCCAAGTTTTCGGAGCCTTGAAAAGTTTGATTTTGAACTTTGGTCCCTGAGTGTGAAGGACAACAAAGAATAACCGCATTGCCGGTTTCTTGTCGGCTAAAGAACATATCCAGTGGGCAGTGTCATGGCTATGCATTTGCGGGGTTGTGTCTTGATTAGGCAACTCAGGTGTTCTTCGTCCTCTATTGTTGGCTCTTATTTTAATCTTTCTTTGGAGGGTTTAATTATGCTTCATTTGTAGTTTCTTGGTCTTCGATTTGTGTTTCTTTGGTACTGTTAACTTTGAATCTTAGGTTTTCGGCATCCATCGTTTCCGAATCACAGATACGCTTCTCCGGTGGTGTGGTCATTGTTGGTTGGTTGGATGGTGTTTTGTTGTGCTTGCGCTGTTTTGCTACCTGGGAGTTAAAGCATATTAGCTGTCAGCCCTTATTTGTTCTTGGGGTGTCTTTGGTTGGGTGTCTCTTCGAATTTTTATTGATATGGACTCTATTTTGGACTGGGCACTGATTATGCTCTTCAACTTGCTCTTATTTCTACCCATCTTGAGGATCATGAGATAGACGACGTTGCTCAGGTTGTTACTCAGTCAGAAGGGCCAAATGAAAAATCCCTCAAAGATACATTTTTAAAGGAGGAACGAAATAGGTGTTTTAAGAATGGTGACTTCACAGTTCACACAGACCTCGGCTTTTTATCTCTCTGCTGTTAAGCTTTTATGTTTCAATTGCATATTTTCAGATGAAGATGACGCTCTGTTTAAATACCTGGCTATAATTCTGAACCTCAATTTGACTGCATCTGATCTCAAACATGGGAAGTATGAGACCGTCATCCTGTTATGTTCTGTGGTTCTTGACTTTGAGCCTAGTAACACAAAGGCCTTATTTAAAAGGGCAAAGGCAGCCCTGGGAATGCATAATACTTGGAGGCTATTTGTGACTTGCGAGAAGCATCTCAAATTGAGCCACACGATCCTGAGATTGTAAATGAACTTGCACAACTTGAACTTGGAGCTTGCCATGATGAAAAAAGGAAAAGGTAGTCAACGTATGTTGAGGAAGAAGGGAGACGTTCTGAAAAACGGCCATTTTTGATGGAAGAGGCTGCTAGTGTTCGCATCAAGAAGGTACCTGATGGGAGTCCCTCAATCAGTTCTCAAAGAAGTGAGATGACTGAACCAAGAATGGTTGCTGTGGTAGAGCAAGGTAAGACTAATGAGGTAGAGATGACGGCCTCGTGCTCCTTTGATAAGGGCCCAAGCTCAGTTTCACCTTATTTGGGAGGAGCAATAACGGATGAAGGTTTATCCAACAATTCTCATATGGATTCTACTTCTTGTTTAACTTTGAAGACAAGCGTGGAGGGCGGGGATAGTGCCAACCCCACCAGATCTCCAGCATCTCCTAACATCTGTCGTGGCACCAAGTTTCCTTTAGAAGCTAACTTGCGGTTTTCGAGACAGTCTAGGAAAATATCCCTTTGGAGATCTCTTGAGGGTTCTCACTCAGGTTACAGATTAATGGAGCAAGCGTATGGTAGTTCGTGTTTGCCATAGAGGGGCACATGATCAAGAGGTGACGAGTCAGCCTATTGGACAGTGTGGTGTAGGAGGAAGTCATTGCCAGGAGCAAGTGGATACAGAATGTGTTTGTAACAATATGATGACGGATGCCCAAGGCTAAGCTGGCATGGATGGGGAAGGTACTCCGAATCTCATGATCCACCATGGGAAGCGTTCGATTCAACAGCAGCAGAAAGCACCTGCTCTTCATGTAACTCTACATTGTGTTATTAATTAATGCATTACCTATGTAACCCAAAAAAAAAAAAAAAAAGAATTATTGCTCTTACCTGGTACAGGAATCCTGCTTCAGAAAGTGCAAGAATTGTCTGATTGACTTTAAAAACAGAGACTGCAGGTGCAGACGAAGGCAAGTCATGGGGGGCAATCACCCACTGCACCCCATTCCAGAATCTCTCGTAGATCGACCCACTTTCAGCAGTGATCCAAATCGATGTCTCTGACATTTTAGTGAGAGAAACTCGCTTCCTCAAAGGTAAAACCTTTCTGCAACTGTCTTTTTTCTGCACACCCTGTGTTTTTTCCTTAGCATGATTTCTCACCCCTGCTCTGCTTTCTGGGGCCTCCCTGATCGACCCCACAACTTTACAGTTACCATTGACACAGGTAACCAAATCATAAGGCAAATCCACCAATACCCAACTGTTAGATTGCTCATCAAACCGAAAAAACCGATTGCTTTTCTGCTGGGTTTCCCCTTTGATGAAAGTCCCAAAAGCAGAAACCCAGGTCAATGGTAAGACAACCCAGATGATGATGATGATCAATCCGAAATGGGGTTGTGATGACATGATGAATGCAGAACTGCTTACAAACAGAAAGATATGCCGAGGGAAGCCATAAGAAGAAAGACGATGATGTCGTTGTTGTATTGGTGGTTAGCCCATATGATATGGGGTCCTTGGATAGGAAAAAGAGCTTGCTGAATTTTTGTTGAGAGATTTATTTTGTGAAGAAAGATAGGATTTTTATGTATTTGGGTGGCCAAAGCCATTAAAAAGGGACTTGAAGAGGGGTTGGACCTCAGCTTGCAGAGCTGCTCTTGTTTGTCAACTCTTACAAGAAACAGGGTTAGAGGGGGGGGGGGCGGCAGAGTTAGGTAAATTAATGAGGTAAATTTTGTGAACTGTGATTTCTTTCTTGGTTCATGTGAGATTGTGCCTTGGGAGTCCTGTGACCTTTTCAAGGCTTTTTTTTTTTTGGGGGGGGGGGGGGGGGGGGTTGTTACCTAATGTATTGACTTTCTTTGAGCATTAATTAATGGATCATACTGTAAAGTTTATAAGTCCATAAATACATTGAGTTATTTGTTGATTTATATAATGAGTAAAACAAAGTCACTCTCATGATTTGCCAAATTATTAAAGTATCACCTATTTATTTACGGCAGGAAAACTATTAGATGAAGTAATAATCGATAATGTATATTATACACCCGGAAGGCTGGAGTATGTATTCTCACTTACCAAATATACATATTTTTCTAACATGTAATTATCACATACACAATTTTTAATATATGATGCTGATGTAACTTATAGAAATATATAGTCGTAAGAATATGATATAGACTTTGATGATAATCCATGTATTTCACACTCGTAACCAATTATTTTTACAGCCGAAGCGATGCCGCTTGTGGAATCCTTTAAAAAATTTTATTTCGCATCTCTTTTCCATTAAACACGTTGTTGGTGCTGGGAAGGAATCCGTCCAAAGCAGGCAGTATTTATCCTGTGCAACGCAGGATCTTTTTATGATATCCATGATCCATGGATCACAGCCGCTCGATCCTTAAGTGGGTCCCTTTATGATATTGAATGTTAGGTGGGTCTGATGTCTAAACTCAACTACTCAGGGCCGTTAATTTTTGGCCCAGTGTACTTGCTAGAATATGAGTAAGTATCAGCTCAGACAAGCTATGACCCACTTCCACAACTCATTCTACTGCTGAGAGTAACACCTGTTTTTCTTGTTCTTTTTCAAATTGAGGCGCAAAAGACAATGATTAATATAGTCATAAATTAAATACGAAGATCAAGCACTGGCATCGATGACCTTGGCAATGGGATTTTTGTTAAATTTTCATATTAATTAGGCTATAAACAAAAAGTCATGTATATAAATTCAAATGATATTTCATTCCAAAACAAATTGGTTATGGGTGCAGTAACTCACAAGCTTATCTACATGCTTAAACCCTTCAATTTTATCAATGTGGGACAATACCCACTTTCATATTCTTTGTATTTTTATCAATGTGGGACAATGCCCACTTTCATACTCCAACACGCCCCCCTTACGTGTAGACTACTAACAATGCCCAACACGTGCATACAATTTTAATCAAACGGGGATGGTGGCAAATCAAGATCGAGCAACCTTGCTCTGATACCATGTTAAATTTTATATTAATTGGGTTTTCAACAACGAGTCATGCATACAAGTTTAAATGAGGTTTCATCCTAAAACCAATTGGCAATAGGGGAGTAACTCGCAAGCTTATATACATGTTTAAGCCCTTCAATTTTATTAATGTGGGACAATACCCACTTTCATATTCGTTATATTTTTATCAATGTGGGACAATGTCCACTTTCATACTCCAATAATTTTTGTCCACCGGAAAATCTATCGAGCTATGATGGACATTAATGACGGTCTTGTGTGATCATGGAAAGTTGAGACTGATAGGAGACATAGATGAAAAATGCTAATTTTTTAAAAGAAAAATAAATCAATGAAGTAGAAACAAAATGGGGACATATTAAACATTTTAGGACTACACAATAATGGTAATCAAGTGTTAAAAAAATCAAGTCAAAAATCAACGTTTAAATAATTAATACTCTCGTTTCGCAAAATTTAGCAAAAATTTGTATAATGAATGTTCCGTACATAAATATTATAAAATTTTAATTATTGAGTAAAAAAATTCATTAAAAATTTACTTAATTTTGTTATCCAAAAAAATACCAATGCCCCCACCCCCCCCCCCCCCCCCCCCCAATTTTTTGGTTTTGCAAAATTTTGACATGGTATGGCTTTAGTAAATAGTAGTAGTGAGCATGACTTACTGACGTGAAATGGGGGAGGACGAAATGATCAATGATCATCATCAGTTGAGATTACAGGTGGGTGGATACAAAGGGCCCATCCAAATTCGGGCCAACTCATCCAACGGCTGCTAGAAGGTGAGTTCCACCACTAGACAAGAGCCAGACAGCAGCCGATAATGGTTGTAGGGGGCCCCACTTACCAGAGAATGTTCGGCTTGCCACGTACTTTTACTGAAAGTATCTTAAATTTTTAATTTGGCTCACAAATGACGAGATTCTACCGTAGCGCTTAATTAAAGCTTAATATCATGGTTGACCTTGATTCTCCAATTTAGAGATCATACCAAAGAATATTTCTTCAACACATCAGCTTGATCAGATCATAGAATATTTTAGGTTGTACTAAAATTTTACGTTTCAACATAATTTTGTATATTTTATTGCTTCTTTGATTAAATAGAATTTTAACTAATGAGCTAGTTTTTAGTGATCAACTTTCAATTCAAATTAAATTAAATATTTTAAGTTGAGCAAAGTTTATACATGCAAGTGAACTTGTGGCACAACATTTTTAAAGTAGTGCTATAATAGTTTTTTTTTTTTTTTTAAATGTTGGATCCTTCATGTTACTGGAAGAGAGCTACCGTTGGCCCAATAAAAGATATATCTCTCTCATCATAGATTTTTTTTTTATTCATAATATTCGATTTCGAGACTTTACTGAAAAGGAACAAGTATCAAATCATTAGGATCAATGTGTATTAATAGTGGTATGATAGTTTGTTACAAGTTAGAACATATTTCATAATGCAATCCCTCCTTTCGTTTGGATATTGTTGTTCAGTGTGCTGAAGCCCACGCAATTAAATGGGCCTCAGGGCTGTAGACTATAAGGGAACCGCAATTGTAAAATGGTCCTTTTCCAGGAAAGACTAAATGGAGCCCCAATAAGTTTGCCTTAAAAATCTGAAAAACATGGACTTTGACCCATATGGAGTAATCATGGCCCTCCAACGACAACCTTTTTTTTTTTCCCCCCCTATTTTCTGTTCAGTAGAATATGGTTTTATTCAAAGGACAATTGAACTTTTGACACCGCCTCTCAAGGGCGGATTTATGTGTTTTAACCCAAAAAAGACAAAATTTAATGAGCTATATTTTAAAGAGCATTAAATTAGTATATATGAATACCTCTAAAACGCGTAGTTTAATAGATAGACATCTCTATTCTATATGTTTAGATCAGTCACTGCTCCCAAAAAACCAACATTGCAAGCACATAAATTAATTAGTTCATGATCAACTAGAAAGCAAATGATGGTCTCCGAACAAAAGATTAAGACACAACACATAATATTATTTTTCTGAGAGTGGGGATAGAAAAAAAAGGGGGGAGTTTTTAGGATTAAAAAAAAAAAAAAGAAATGTTTGTATCCCTAAGATTGCACTATAAAGTAATCCTTAAATTATGGTGTAATTTTAATAAGGCATTATCTCCTCGAGGACGAGATTATAAAGCATCTTAATATTAAGATAAACAACTTATTACTATTACATGAACTTTGCACTGCGTTCCTTAGGCAAAGTGGTTAACTTCTGATAACCTGTAAACAAACAATATTGTGGGACTAACCATATAAAATTGAGGGTAACAAATCTCGAAAACTAATGGTCATGAATTTAAAGTTCCATCTGGTTGTTATGATTGTTTGGACATACTAACTCTAACTTCTATTAAGAAAAAGGATTTAGCTTATTAGGACTTTTTTATTTTTAAAAAAATTCAATTATGATATCTAGTGCGTATTAAAGTGAATTAGATCCTCCTCACCCCCCCAAAAACAAAAGAGGGGGAAGAAATTTCTTCTCACTTTAGTGCTTTTAATGCGACGCACGGTCCTACTATTAATAATCATCTTGACGCAACATTTATCCATCTAATTAAATAGATAGTATTGAATCAACCTACTATCATAAAGAATTAAGGGTCCTCTCTATTATCTCCTCTTCCTTATTAATTAGGTATGGGAATTGGTAAAGCAATTTGAGAACCACTTGTTTTATGGTGAATTGGCAACACATACAAGACACCAATGAATTAAGACCGACAGTTCAATATGATAAGAAAATATTTCAACATTTCTTTAATATTTCCAACCCAAATTTACTACAGAAAAAATAAGCCTTCATCTAAACATAACAGCCCTATTTGGTAAATAACTGTTAGCTATTTGTATTAGCTGTTAGCTATTAGCTGTTTATAAAAAAAAGTGTTTGCTAAAATTAACTGTTTTTGAAAAAGATATTCGGTAAAATTTCATTAATTTGTACGCTCATCTCTAAATTACTTTTTAATTGAAAATAATTTTTTTATTTACTAGTTATCTTATTTTCTTTCCAAAAAGAATTAAATTTATGTCCTATGTATAAATTAATTTTATTGATAAAACCTCAATTTGTTACTAGTTGTACATAATTTGTATTCTTATGAATCTTTTTTTTCTTTTCAACTTGTGTATATCTATCTACAAGATAATTATGTCTTAAAATATTATTTTGTTATTTGCTACATATTTGATTATCACGAATTGAAATTTATATATTCAAATGATTTAATCTTGGATAGATTAAATTTAAATAATACACGACATCAAATAACACTACAAAAGGCTAAAGACATATGGTGTAATTTTTTCAAACTCTTGAATAGTTATGTTATTTTCACCAACAGCCATTCCCAAAATGCTAATGGAAATAACCTTTGAGAAAGAGCTGTTTGAGCCAAACAGCTCTTCAATCAAACACTAATTTAGCTGTTTTGACTAATCAAAACGGCTAAAATTCTCCAAAAGATTTTTTTTCTTCAAAAAACTCTTGCAATCAAATCAACCTCTTATCCATTGATCAAACTCAATCAAAAATTTTATCTTAAAATTAAGCATGGAAGCATGAATCAATCAAAATTCAACAACTCTTTTTAGACTCGAATACTTGAAAGTTGCTCATAATAAGCTCATTCCTACAAAATATATAGCTAGGCCCATTGTGTGACAACTATGTGACAAACAACTCTGTCCCCCCATCCATCCAGCCATCCATTCAATTAAAACACACCTCTCTCCTCTGCCTATACCTCTTCACAAAAATCCCCTCTTGAACCCCCCCCCCCCCTCATCCACACTGCATTAACTCTCTTTCTCTCTCTCTCTCTCTCTCTCTCTTTTCCCCCACTTGCTACCGATACCATACATGACGCAACTTGTGTTCAAACCCTGCTCATTAATATTGACATCATACCCATAGCGTTGGCGGTTGGAACTCTTCCTTAGCTTCCTTATATCAACATTTGGATACGTTCATGTACTTTACTAAGAAACCATTTGTAAAAACATGGAGATAGAAGCGGCTTCTTCAGCTGCCAATGAGCTCAGCTTGCGACGGGACCGCCACAACGATGTGGAGTTCTACGACGGTGGTAACGACGGCGGTGTCCAGGTGGCGTACTTGGTCTGGGAGGATCTCTCGGTGGTGCTTCCTAGCTTTGGGAATGCGCCTACCAAACGGATCTTGCAAGCGGTTACTGGGTTTGCGGAGCCGGGTCGGATCATGGCTATCATGGGTCCTTCTGGGTCGGGCAAATCCACTCTCCTTGATTCCTTGGCAGGTACTTCACATTCCCGTTACTTGCTTGCTTCTCCCCACCCCCCCTCCTCCTTTCCCTCCTGGGTCAAATTCATACAATTTTGCACTCTTCTCTTCACTGAAGAGCGTGATACCGCCTCATCTAAAAAAAAGAAAAAAGGAAAAAAAAAGGGAAAGAAGAAGCTGGGAGATGTACAAGGGAAATTAATTAGGTTACTTGAGAGGTCCAAAAGAAAAAATTCTCATTTAATTTTTTTAGTTTTTTTAAAAAATATAAAAAGTAGTATAATATGATTACAAACTTATAATATTTAGAAAATAGAAGCATTGAACCTGAAACTTCATATCTTAGACCTTAATTTCAATGATGAGACAAAAAGATTGACTCATTCAGGGTTAATACATAGGATAACTTCATAAAATGATTTTATTCGACTATTTGTATTATTAGTTTACGGTAATTATTGGATAATTGTGGCCTATAGGTTAAAAATAGAAGTGTAGCTCTAAACAGTATCAAGTATATGATCCAATAGTGAAGGAAAAGGATCCCTAAACAGCAAAAAGTTGTTGAATTTCTTGGGCCAAAGCCATGCACTTAGATTGCGGAGTGTGTCTATTATGTTTCAAATTTAAAGTGTTTCCTTTCAAGAGAATGTATCTTATTATTAAATATCGCTATGTTTTTACTGCTAATTCTGATCATCTTATGAATAAAAGGTATTCATGTGAATGAACATCTTTTTAGTATTCAGTCACATGCCATAATTTTAGTCACGTACTCCCTATATCTTATCGTTCTTTTTGGGGGGGTAAATCAACATGAAAAATCATATGCATCAATTAATTCAAGTAAAAAAATATTTAAATCATAGGAGGTTAGTCCTTAATCCAACCCTGTAACAATGATTTTCAATGTGAAATGTTCGTCTTTACTACTACTTTCTCATGAAATAATGAATTCTAAAGCCAAAGCTCTAAATTACATGATCCCACTTTAAATTGTTCCTTTCTTTCCACTTTGCGCCATATTTCGTTTTGTTTGGGATGATAATTTCTTACATTGGCCTAAATCAAAATACAATATTACCAAATTATCAATAGTTACAATTATCTATTGATTGCTAAGTTTGAATAGTTGTTGGCTATGATGATAATAGATGCCCCCCCCAAAAAAAAAAAAAAACTACTAATAGAATTAGTTCTAGCTACCAATGAAAGAACGACCATACTTGTGATTTGATAATTGTGAAAATTTAATGGTATGTGAATTTTATACAATACATTTTCTACTATTCAGTCTCGTTGTTTCCAATTTAGTATGAGATACAATAATTTCTAAAATAATTCAACACTTTATGTATATCTTGTATAAAGACCTTTACCATTTCTATTTCGCCTTTTTAATGGCAGGGAATAGTCGAAATTTCCGCTACAATTTAGTTGTGTCACCCTGTCATTTCTGCATTCGTGTGCAAAATTTGGGCTTAGGATGATTAGTAATAACAACGAGCTCTGTTATCGCCCAGTGTAGTTGAACACATCATCTAATTTAATTGTGAATTTTTGGACAATCTCATTGAGAATTATATTTGAAATTCATCCTTATATAATTCCATGAGTAGAAAACTAGAAATAAACTAGATATTTGATACTGCAACTGTGGGTAGGGTTTTAACACAATTAATTTTTGTGGGGCTTAAACTTTTTTGTTTTAATGGGGAAAAGAAACTTAAAGGGGAACTCCACCCTTGTTGACAGGCAACAACTGCAGTTCATCCATAAGCCATTCCCTTTCTTCCGTGTCTCAATAATAACCCCAACAACCTTCATATAAAGGGTTTTAATGCATTTCACCAAACTGACTTTGAGTTATTAATTTTATGGAGGCAACTGTTTGTAGGGAGGAGAAGTGCTTCAGCAGCATTTTCCCCCGGTTTATATCCATTTTCTATTTAAACTTTTCAAATCATAATGTGCATGAAATTAAGTAGCTCCTCCTTGAGACTGCACTGATCATTGAATTAAACTAGGCATAAGAGTGGGCATCAACCAGTATAAACGGTAAGGTATTCGGAGTCGTTGTAGAGACTTCGCTTTGAACTCCACTTGTATTGGCTTTTACGCCTCTGTATGCACCGAAAAAGGAAAGACAATAGGGGAAAGAGATAGCACCTCGATCATCCAATACTAATCAGGAGTAACGAAGCAAGCAACAAAGTTTCAGATGCCCAGCTAGTGACACATTTAATTTACTTGTGGAATCAGGTTTCATTAGTTATTCACAGATCTACAAACAAGCCTGATACTTTCCAAATTTGATCTCATTTCTTTGGCTGTTGTTCCTCCACAGGCAGGCTCTCATCAAATGTGGTCATGACTGGTAACATTCTTCTCAATGGCAAGAAGAAGGGATTGCAATATGGTGGTGTGGTAAGAGCACATGAATGACAGGATTCAGCTTGCATTCACTCTTGTTCAGCATCCTTAAAACATATCCTTCATTTTGCAGGCATACGTAACACAAGAGAATGTACTACTCGGAACTCTGACAGTTCGAGAAACAGTGACTTACTCAGCACATTTGAGGCTTCCGCCAACCTTGACCAAAGAAGAAGTCGAAGGGATTGTAGAAGGAACCCTAATGGAGATGGGCCTCCAGGAATGCGCTGACAGGATCATTGGCAACTGGCACCTGAGAGGAATAAGCGGAGGAGAAGCAAAGAGATTAAGCATTGCCCTTGAGATCCTCACTCGCCCTCGTCTGCTGTTTCTTGATGAACCAACCACTGGGCTCGACAGTGCCTCTGCTTTCTTTGTTGTCCAGGCTCTTAGGAGTGTGGCTCGTGACGGAGGTAGAACGGTCATCTCTTCAATTCATCAACCAAGCAGTGAAGTGTTCACCTTGTTTGATGATCTTTGCCTGCTCTCTTCTGGTGAACTGGTCTACTTTGGAGAAGCTAAAAAGGCTATCGAGGTACTTGAGTTTGAATGCTGCCCTGACTGTACAACCAAAAGCGAGTTAGATTTCAGGGTTTTTCTCATCCGCTTAAAATTTCATTTTTCCTGTGCAGTTCTTTGCGAAGGCAGGATTCCCATGTCCAAGCAGAAGAAACCCATCTGATCATTTTCTGCGTTGTATTAACTCAGATTTTGACAAGGTCACAGCTACACTGAAGGGATCTCTGAGAATCCGTGTATGTGCCGTGGATAAGAAAATACATTTTGATCATTTTGAACTTGTAACCTTTTTCTCCATCTGAAACTTGCGTGTTAATCTGACCTGAAGCAAAACCAAAGATTATCGGATCCTTTAATGAATATGGAGACAGCCGAGATAAAAGCAATGCTCATTGAGAAGTACAGACGATCAGAGTATGCAGACAGGGTGCGAACAAGGATTCAAGAAATAACATCAATGGTAAATAGTTCCCATCATAAGCTTACCAATTTCAAATATGAGCCACAAATTCATGCTAATGAATAATTGAAAAGAAATTGCAACTTACCCGATCTGCCTGTGTATTGCCCATGTACTGCAGACAGGGCTCACAACTGAAGCACCAAAAGGGAGCCAAGCACGCTGGTGGAAGCAACTTTCAACGTTGACAAGGCGGTCTTTTGTAAATATGTGCCGAGATATTGGATATTACTGGCTACGCATAGCTATATACATAGTAGTATCAATATGTGTGGGAACCATCTATTTTGATGTTGGCACTGGCTACACTGCAGTATTGGCTAGGGGAGCTTGTGGTGGATTTATATCGGGTTTCATGACTTTCATGTCCATCGGAGGTTTCCCATCCTTTATTGAAGAAATGAAGGTCAGTAGGACCTGGAAAAACCAGGAAACTGTATTCTGAAAATGCGACTGTTTTCTGATATGCTCTTTTAATGCAGGTGTTCCATCGGGAGAGGCTCAGTGGGTACTACGGAGTTGTAGTCTATATCGTATCAAACTTTCTCTCCTCATTTCCATTCCTAGTAGCAGTAACAATGGCAACAGGAACTATAACTTGGCTGATGGTCAAATTCCGGCCCGAATTTTCTCACTATCTGTTCTACTGCCTCAATCTTTTTGGTAGCATTTCAGTGGTTGAGAGCTGTATGATGGTGGTAGCTTCTGTAGTTCCCAACTTTTTGATGGGGCTCCTAACAGGGGCTGGAATCATTGTAAGAACCAACTGTTTGAAAATGATTTTGATTTTGTTCGAAGTCTATAATTGCAATACTTATACTTACCATCATGGATGGACATATGCAGGGAATATTTATGATGACTTCAGGATTCTTCCGCTTGTTGCCTGATCTCCCTAAGCCATTTTGGCGCTACCCAATGTCATATCTGAGTTTCGGGTCCTGGGGCATACAGGTAGTTACAGAAAATTGCATTATCATGCTGTTTCACTGTTTCATAGTCACAAAGTCAGTGCAAGGTATAAGCACATCAGATTCATAGTTGAATACAAAGAACACCGAGGCAACAAGTAATGCAACCAAAATGGTGTTACTGGTTCGTAATTACCAAAATATACCAAAGATATGCAACAGCTAACGATGAGTTTATTTGGATAAAGTTTCATTCAGGACAGAGTGTTCAGGTCGCTTCAGTATAAATTTAGCTTCTGTTTGCACATTCATTAGTCATCTCAAGCACTACACACCTAGAATATAGCACAAACTAAACGAGAACTGGAGCATTTATTCAGCAGGCAATTGGCTAATTCATGACTTGAATACAGGGTTCATACAAGAATGATCTCATTGGACTCACATTTGACCCACTTCTACCTGGCAGTCCCAAATTGAAGGGGGAGGACATTGTGACGAAAATGTTCGGAATTCCATTGGATCATTCCAAGTGGTGGGACTTAGGCGCCCTTTTCCTCCTTATCTTGGTCTACAGGGTCCTATTTTTGGTTGTCTTCAAGATCCGAGAGAGAGCCTCACCAATGTTCAGGACAATTTACACAAAGAAAACTTTGAGCCATCTCAAGAAGCGGCCCTCATTCAGGCAGTATGCTTTTCCTTCCAGAAGATATCAACCTCAGTATTCACTAGCCTACCAAGAAGGTCTCAGCTCACCAATCCCCTAGAGGCTGCCCCACAACATTTTACCAGTGCTTTATGTCAATTCAGCATACTTGTGTTCCAATAAAAGATTCCAATGTCATAATGTATTCCAACTACAGTTTCAAAGCACTCAATAGTCAAGACGTCCAACACAAAGATGGACAACGCAATGGAGATAAATTACATGCAATCAGAAGAGATGCATGGCATGACAGTGATGATCTGAATATAGGAAAGCTTGGTGAAAGTTTTAAGGATACGGAATAGCAGCATTGCTGTTCTATACATTCCCCTCTACAAATATGTCTGCAAGTAGATGACACAGCACATTATAGAAAGAGATTGCCAACCTTTTATCAATCAGTCATGGGCAATTACAGGTCAAAACCTATCCCTTTATTGCTACATATGTTCCAAGGAGTACTTTGTATCTATCCCACTCTTTTCTGGGCCAAAGGCAACAAGCTGGCATCAGCCTTTAATTGTTGAGTGGCTTGAGGCACGGAGTTGCAGGCAATCAAAATTTTTTAAATTCAGATTCAACAAACATCATGCACTTGAAGGGAAGGGTTGAACTCTGAGGACCCTGAGATACTTAGCTATTTTGGCATCCTACAGACCCCCCATACACCACCTTCTTCCTTGGCTGTGGATGATTCATCAAAGTAGTTGGTCCATTGCCCATCTCCTACTGTTGCAATCTGTTCTATCTCACCAGGAATTTACGAAGAAAGCTCAATAGGGTCCCCTCTAAGATCTTAAGCTGCTCGTTAAGACTTCGTGCCATTCACCTTTAAAGTAAATTAAGTCTAACAGAAGGACCCGCTTCGAGTGCCCTTTCCCCCCCCCCCCCCCAAAAAAAAAAAGGTGGTTGCTGCAGAAAGAGATTTTGACTTTCCACGCTGACATCCATGGAGTCGGAGGATTTGCCACATAAACCTGTGAATGAAGTCTCTGCACCCCATTACGACACAAACTGCAGACATAGAAGCAGAATTACATGTGGTACAAGTTGAGTGATCTGAACACTAACCTCATCTGTTTGACATTCTCCGCTCACAAATTGTTTTGTACTTAGCCGCTCCTGTCAGCAGTAGAGAGCAATTTTGACAATATATATGGCATGATAGATGGTGAAATAAAAAGATCTATATCAGGCTTTCATATATAACAGGAAAATAACCACAATTCATGAGGTGAACAAGACAAATCTTTATGCTTAATACATAAACCAGAATAAAATTGCTCAACAGCTGGAGACATTAATCTGTTTCCTCTTTTGTCCAAGGAAAATAGAGTACGTTGTTGTATGATGAACAAGAGGTTGGACAAATGCGAGCATCCCACAAAAGAACTGTATGCTGGAAACATACAGGCAAAAGAATCAAGCTCCTTAATCTGGCCAGTAGCTGCCTAGTGAATTGTAGTGCATTCAGTCAGCAGTCTGGGCAAACTTCCAGGCTTATGGTCACATGGTCTCTGGGAGCCCTTCCAGAGATCAGAATATAAAAAGGAGATCACTAACACAAACAAATTTTAAGTGCAGATCAAAACACTAAAAAGAACACTATCAGACGAATTCATGTAAGGACAAAAGGACTTGGATTTAGCTGCAGTGGATGCAAAATAACGCCATCGCCATTGGCAAGCATCAACTGAACATAGCAAAGTACCCGTTCATCCCTTTCTACTCCTTTTGATACAGAAGACCAGGATGTGAAAGAAAGAACCCAAAATGGAAACCCCTAGGACCTCTTTCTGCTACAATAGTACATTTTTACGATAACAAAATGCTTCTCATTCTAAACCATTTTCAACCCGATTATCAAATCCATGATAAGGAACTTCGATCATGGGCCTAGGGACTGGGCGATCCCCAAAATCGACTGGGAAACATTGAAAATCCGGTCCAAAGTTGAACTTGACCACACAGTTGGGTTGATTGGGAAGCGTGTACATCGATGCTGCTGGATAGTAGCGCCCGCCGAAAAGATCCCTAAATGCAATTCCTTGACAAGTGCCATTCTTAAAGAAGGAGATCTCACTTCCTGCATAATTAAAATATTAGTCAGTAGAGTAGTCTGATCTCAAAAATATAATCAGAAAAAATGTTCAATGATTGTCTGCAAATCCATGGTAAAGCACTAACGCTACTCCAAAATACAACAAAGACAAATTTACACCCACGATTAACCCAATGGCAAAACGCTGCCTCAGGGTGGGGCCACGCAACATACTTCCACCCCAACTGTAGTTTCCCCTTCAGCTGATTCATCACTAGCTAGTGCACTCTGCTTAGAGTGCAAGGCTTATCCACGCCCATTAAACTGTAGCATCTTTTAACATTGAACACAGTATTCCAAATCTTGTACTTCTTGTCTCCATCCTGACCCTCCTCTCTCCCAAGCAAAAGGCAAGATAAGGACACACAGAACTCTGGTCACCATCATGTCAAAATTACACTTGTTTCACCAGAATTTACAATAAGACAATCTTCACAACGGTACACTCCATTCTCTGGCAAAGTCACCAGCTAGACAACATCCAGAATAGGAAATAAAACCAGCTTTTCTTGCAACAGATAATGGCTATCAAAACAGGGCAAAGTAAAAATATTTTCAGTATACTACAAGAAGTAACCGACAGCATGTTAATTATGTTCAAAGGCTAAAAAATTTACTCTGGCGCAATTTTTCAGCTTCAATTATAGAGCACTGCAACAAAATGTCTCACTACATTGTCCACTACATTTTATGGAGTAGTAGGCAGCCAAAAGGTTTTTAATCAAGGGTCCAACGGAAATAGCCCGTATGGTTAAGCCTGCTAAATCTGAACACCTCTCCCCACCCCACCCCCCAAAAAAAGGAAGAAGAAAAATACTGCTTGCATAGGTCGGACAGTGAGGTAGGGATTTGGATTTGGATGCAAATTTAGTAATTTACTGAGAGCTTTCAGTGCACTGCACTTATCTCTCCTTTGTTATTTTCATATATATTTAATGGTTTAGGCTATTAGTATTTTATGTATGCATTATCTTTAGCATGCTCAAAGATTTTGAAACTTCTAAAATTTATTTTGATGTGGGTCCCTTTGAATCGGTCTCTGTGCGAGCAGAGATGTTTGCAGAGACAAGATATCTCCCTAGACCCCGTACAAGCGGGACCAGACTGGAAGTTGCTCGTTCGTTGTTTATACTGAGAGCTTTCAGTCTTGTTCTTGTATTTATAGTACAAGGAATCAAGGATGCAGCTTTAATAGAACAACTCAATCAGTTGGAGATCTAGATATCAACAGTTCACTAGCTTGGTCCCAAGGGCACCTGAGCAAGACTCATTAAAGCATTGAGGTCCAAACTTCATCACCCAGATTTCTGAAGGCAACAAGACTTATAAGGCCCGTTGAGCCATGCATTTCAAATTCAGAAAACCTCAAAAGGCTGCGTGCTTCACTGATATCTTTATCGACAGAAGAAGACATAAGAGCTTAAACCATAAAAGCTCTAAATTCCATTCAAAATGGTATTCAACCAAGACAGTAGATGAAATTTCAGGCAAGCGTTGTTAGAGAAATGCATAAAATTTCTTCAAAGTAAACCCCAGACAGAATATTTCAGTTATTTTAACCGTAATTCCTCAATCAGATGTAGTCCTGATAGCATGCGGGCTTCGGATCAACATAATAAGATCATTTCATCAGATTGCTTTTACTTGTTTATCTACTTACACTCTTCTCAACTTTTCTACTGAATAAAATTATACAAAGCACTTGCAAGCAAGAGGAGTATTAAATGTGAAAAACATCAACTTATAAGGGCCTGTCCGTTGCATCACCTTGCCAAACATAAATGCTCACAATTGCTTCCAATTGCTGTCGAACTCTCCCAAACACAACCGCTACTTTTAAGCGCTCTCAACCGTTCCCAAGCGTTAACCGCTAAACACAAACGCTTCCAATCGCGGCAAATTGGTTTAAACCGCTCTCAAACGCTAACCGCTAGTTATAAACTCCAAAAATAGGCACGCTTTAAATATGTTAGCAAGAATATGGCTCGGCATCTATATGACCATATAAGTCTGCCTTCATCATGCCCTCATGATCTATGGGCCTTTATTGCTCCTTGTTGCATGCAAAATCTCCTAGGATGTTCAACACATTTTCCCCAAGAATTTAAAGTCATTGGAACATCATGGAGGAACTTAAGTGAGCAAAAATGGGATTATAGTGATGCATAATGTACTCTAAACTATTAGGATGTTTTGAGGGATAACGGATAAGTGACAATAGTCACTATTTAACAACTATTCGGACGTTTTCCTGAAGTCTCTGAAACCAAAAACTGAAGCTTCATCTCAAGATCCTGCGAGAGACCCACCACTAAATCACCTGCATTGGTTAAGATGTTCTAAATGTTCCTCAAAATCAATTCTAAAGACATAAACGCTTCATCGGCACCATGTAATGAACTTTCGAGCAAGATTCAAAAAACACATTGTTCCCCTAATCAAAGTGGTCTTTCAAGCTCGTCTTTTAAGCCACCTGGTCAATTTGTCAACTACTTGGACCTGTTAACTTAGGTCGAAAAAATCAACCTTTCGTAGGCCAATGGCTATGTTTGAGGTATGTACCCAAAAATGTTTATACAATCTGCTATTAAATATAAATAATTAAATAGTTTCACAAAGTAATTCCAAATTGAGGACTGTTTTTTTATTGGCGACTTGTCTATGTTGCAAATGATAAACAGGAAATAAAAGTTTACACAACACTGTAGCTTCTTTTAAAAAAGAAGAAGAAGAAGAAGACGATAACAATCCAGTGTAAAATTAGTAGTTAAGTACAGGGGATTTGGAGGCCATGTTATATTCAGCAATAGCATAATGGAGGGACGAAGAAGCAAAGATACAATAACTAGCAAATGCAACACAAACAACATTTTGAGGAGTCAGTAAGAGCATATATTCACCATTCAGCAGCTTTCCGGGTGTATTCATAGATCTTCAATAATTGCTTATAATAGCCTTCACTTATGGAAGAGGCTCTTTCAATCCTCCAAAATCACTTAGAACGTTCCAAATATCTCCCAAAAGGATTTCAATGAGTACAATGGCTTCTCTGCACCATCTTATCGATTTTGCAACAGCATTTCCTGCTTGTACTAACATGTAACACACTCAAAGCAAAATCTAGAATGGCCCTAAAATACCATAAAACATTTTAAGGGCGGCATTTTTTTTTTTTCTTGATCTCTTTCTTTTTCCCTCTTTTTTGGGGAAAGTTGCGATCGCTTCATTCATTGGGTCTAAAGAATATGGGTCCAACCTAAGAAGCACGGACACCGATACGTGACACGGATACAACATGACACCGACACGCGGACCCGTGATTTTTTCGAAAAGTACGACACGACACGAAAAGTGGACACGTGGTGGTTAGAAAATATTTATTCTATTACCTATATGTTTATAATTTGTCTTGTATCTTTATCCTTGAGAGGATCAAGTTTGGATGAAACAAATAGCAAATTGTTCATAGTTTGTGCATCCTACAACTATCAATAACATAACCTAATTTCTTGATGTTGTCTACATACTCTGCATGCATTTGAGAGTGTCCAAAGAGTGTCCGAGAGTGTCGGTGTCCGACACGGATACGTGAAGCCGTGGAGAGTGTCTGTACTTCTTAGGGTCCAACACATCAAACCATTCTAGCTCCAAAACTTCTTAATGTGTTCAAATTAGTCCTTACGATTGACGAACACAATGGTTTCATCATGACCATCATATAGATGTTAAATCATGATTCCACGTCGGCAAAAATGGGCATCATGATGATGTAGGATATATCACAAACTCTTTAGAATAGACCTAAGTAGCCTATCCTTTTTTATCCTCAGCAGGAGAATATAGTGACAACTTGAGATCTACTCATACGTTCTTCAAAGATTCCGCCAAACAGTGTGTAATAACTTAAGGTTTGAGACATCACAACTTCACCTCCAAAAGCGCTTAAGATCTTCTAAATACCCCCTTGAATAATTCTAACATGCATGTTTAATAGGCACCATGCCATAGAATTTGAAGCATAATTCCACAACAGCAAAATGCAAGCATTATGATGGCATACAACACACTCTAAATTATCAATAAAGCTAAAACACCGCATAGCATTTCAAGGGGCAGTCGTAACAATTTTCAACTCCACTGGCATTTTTTCAAAAATTGCAAAAATCACGTATAGTAGCCTTCAATTTGGGGTCAGAGGTCAATGCATGTAATGGCTTCATTGTCACCTATTTGCAGGTTCTGCAGCATGGCTCCAAATGCTACAGGAGAGAGTATGATCACATATAATGCACTATAAAATGTTTAGAATGGTTCTATGATACCCTAAAACATTCTAATGGATCAGTACAAGCATGCGGTCACGATCTGAGATGTACTTCTCAAAGATACTTATAAAAATCCCAAGAATCCTTTATAATATACTTCGTTTAGGGAGTCTTGAGAGTTTTTGATTCCTCTACCTCCAAAGCCTCCTATGACATTCTAAATATTCATCTAAACATGTTAGTAATAACAATAGCTTCAGCGATATTATCTAGTAGATTTTGTAACTTAGACTTGAGACTGCCACAAAAAGAGAAATTATGGTGTCGTACAATACTGTTTAAACTATCGGGAATACACATTAAGCTATCATCAAACAAATTAAATGCCAACAAGAGCACATGGTGATTGATGGCCATCTAACTAGCTTTCTCAGGCACTTCCACAAAAAAAATAAGGAATGCATACGACTATCTTCATTTGGGAGTCTTCAGAAGCTCCGTCTGTGTACCTTTGAAACTTTTCAGGACATCTTAAACACTCCTCTGGATAATTTCAATGAGAATAATGGCATTGTCACCATCTTGTGGATCTTTAAACATGACTCCAGAACACTCAAAAACAAGTTCGATGGTGGTATACGAAATACTCCGAAATTTCAAAAAGATCCCAAAATAGCCTAAAACTTTTTCAATGGTGATTAGGCGCATGAAGTTACCATTAGGCAACTGCTCTGACAAGTTCGACAAGTTCCAAAACCAATGTAAAACAACCTTCTTTTTGAGGTTCCAATGAGCCTCTGACTATTCCAAGACCTCTTACCATGTCTTAAATATATTCACGAATTTCAAAGATCGTAGAGGCATCATTGGCGCCATATTAATGACTTTTAGGCATGAGTTTAGAACCTTTTGGGCTGATTAGCACTAGGCCCGCTAGGTCTGTACATTGTGTATCGGACGTACTAGTGAATCGGGGTGAATTCAATCGTTTGATTTATGGGTCTCCGAGCGTCACATGTGGAAAATAAAAAAGCTTAGGGATATGTTGCACTCTTGTGGGAGGCTAAAAGATAATTGATGAGGGAAGCAGTAAAAGACCTGTACAGCTTACAACTCTAGACTTCATCCAGTCTTTCCTAAGTGCCTTCAGACACATTGTGAATGTAGTTATGGAGTCAGTGAGAAGTAACCAGCTCATTGACGTACAAAATAATAACTTGGTGAGACAAAATATGTCAAATCATTCATACTCCTTCACTCTTGGACTAACATTGCTTTCTCATTGCACTTCATTGATCCTCAATGATAGATATATTGCTACCTTGTTATTACAAATTACTTCTTTTTTCAGCCAAGTTTGCTTGAGATATAGTCACAGCTCACATCAACTCAAATGATGACTAGCTCTCCAACAAACCACACAAGCACAAAACAAATAACAAAACATATTGCTACCTTGTTATTACAATTACTTCTTTTTTCAGCCAAGTTTGTTTGAGACATAGTCACAGCTCACATCAACTCAAATGATGACTACCTCTCCAACAAACCACACAAGCACAAAACAAATAACAAAACATCCACATTCCATAAAATACTTCACCGAATCAGCGGATCAAATCCAAAAACAAACAAGAGTTGAATAGAGAATCAACTCACCAGGAATGATCTTAGGTGGATCCTCCTTCGGATCTGGCGCGCAGACATACTTCTGTCCCTTGTACCAAACCAAATGTGGTGGCTTTGGGGCATAAGAATTCCCATTGGGCAAATTGATGTAAAACCCAATAACATCACCCTCTTTATACCCTTCTTCCGCATACTTTTCTCTCAATGCCTTATGTATCTTACTCCCATCGATATCCCTATAGCCAAAACTATTAGCATCATACCCAACAGGAGCTTGCAAGTCTCCTTTCTCAGTAGACCAACCCAACCTCGTATGCCCCGACTCCCCCAAATGAACCACCTTAATTTCAAAATACCAAGCCCCTTCAGTGACCCCTCTAGTGGCCCTAACCATTCTATACCCCTTACAACTCCCAGCACTCAATCTATCATCGCTCAACTCCACTCTCTCAGCCTTGTAAACCTTTGAAAGGACAATTTTTGCATCTGGGGTATCGTCATTCTTATCGGGGAGCCTCGGAATTGGGGTTATAAACACAGTGTCTTCGGCTTTAGGAGCAGCGTTATTGTTGTTCTTGGCCTTCTTCTTCCCCTTACGAGACGTTGATTTCGTCCATACGTTGTTGCCCTTGCTCTTCTTCTTCGATGACTTCTTAGTCCCATTGTTGCTCCCAGAAGCAGGACTTTTTACCTGCTGTAATTCCGAAGTTGGGTCGACATGAGAGAGAGATTTCTGCCTCTTAGGAGATGGCTCTTCCGTGTCTTCTTCGTCATTACCCAATTTCTTGTCAGAATTTTCTAGGATTTCTGGGTTTTGCTCATCTTCAGAGACTGAATCACTGGAGACATCCTCCGACCCTAAATTTTCAGCCTTATCAATCGACAGAACCGCTTGTTCATTCTCCGGCTCCGCCATCATCGTTCGATCATCGGCCGAATCTACAGCTGCTGGCTCAGCCACTGTCGTCGGATGCTCCGCTGATTCGACCGCCATTGCCTCGGGTTTGGGCTGTGGTTTGGTTTCAGAGCCGGGCTCGGAGCTAGGCACTGGGGAGATATGTTCTGGGGAAGGATGGGGAATGGTGGTTGATGGGTTCGGAGCTTGGAGAGCGGATTCTTCATTTTGGCTGGCGTTGATGTTGGGTTTTTGATTATCTTCCCCGTCTTCTTCTGAATCTCTGTATGCATCTTGAAGAGTGTCCATCGTAGCTGGAGAGAGCAAGGAAGAGTGTGACTAGGGTTTATCCAATTGCGAGGGAAAGCTGAAACGGATTGAATTAGGGTTTATCGAGTTCGGATTGCGAGGGAAAATGTCGGAAAGGGGAAGCTGGCTGAACATAGCTGCCCGCTAGTGCCTAGTGCTATGCACACGATTACACAAAGAAGGCGGAGAGAGAATTTACAGTATTATTACTTACAAAAATTAAATAGACAGTTTTAGTTGGTAAATTCTAACTTCAACCAACTTCAATGTCAATTTATCAATTTTAAATAACTTTAATCAACTTCAATTTATTTTATCAATTTTAATTAAAAAAATATTTATTTTAACCCATTTTTTATTATTTTAACCAACTTTTACTCATCATATAAAAAAATTCAACCTACTTCAACCCACCTCAAACCCCCTTCAACAAAAAAAATGCTCACTTCAACTCACCTCTATCAATCTCAATGAACTTCGCTCATTTCCCAACTTATATTTCCCAATGAAAAAAATATATCCCAATACGAATGTATTACACAATATGTGCATATGAAAAGATATGATTGAACACCCCTATAAGTCACAGATAATCCAGAATTTTTGGTGGAACTATTGCTTGGGTTATCATTCACTAGAACTTTATGGCTAGAGAATGAGAGATGACCAAAAAAAATCCATAGGATAAAAAAAAGAGGAAGTCTTATCATCCTTAATGTCTCTTGCTCAACTCTCTACTTTTTCATTTCTTCTTTGGAGTATCGGAAAGTCTTAAAGCGCTATAGTTTTGAGACATAAATTTTTCAATCCTTAATTCGCTTAGTTTAGGCATAAAAGGCAATTGTTGAGTGATAAATTCAAACTTGCACATTGATTGATGATTATATTAGGAGGTCATCTTCTCTCGCTCCCACCTCTAACCATCTTGCGAGGTGGTGTCCTCTCTCTCAGAGATTCATCAAAATCAACTTTGATGGATCACTCAACAACTCCTCAGCAACCGGGGGATTTATTCAATACGATTAAACGAGATAGTTAATTAAGACAGGAACAACAATGTTATCATGATATTTGAACAACCGTTTGGGTTTGAGACATTACAACATTGCTCCACATCCTTCTAGGTGATACTTGAACTTTTGAGAACACTCTTTCTAAAATAGTTCATAATGTTCTACAATACCATAGACACTGATGAAGTATGTAGACATTTATAGAATAATTTAGAATGTTAATATTGACCGTATTAAATCATTTCTCACCACCCCACCAATAAAGTGGAGGTCTATAAACCATAGTGATATATAATATTGTAATGAATTGAATTGCAAGTAATAATGAAAACATTTCAAACTCATTATGCGTTCATTGTGCATGCTTCCTTTCTTTGCTGCTTAGTTTTCTATGTTCCAGCTTAGTTTTCTAAGTTCAAGCCAAGTATTTTTGGGGAAGACTTATTAGTAAACTGGTTAGTAGAGTAAAGTTTGCCAACCTCACATGAGATTGAGTTTCATGGAAATCATCCTATGACGCTTAGGTTCAATGCCATCATTGGTGTGCCATCATTGTTGTGTAGGTTGTCCACCAAGGTTACAAGAATAGGTTCGACCGGTCGGACCAGTCCCGCCGTGAACCGTCACCCTTAACGGTCTGATCGTGCCTTCAACTCGTCTGAACTTTTGAACTGGCCAAAACCGCAATGAATCGAAAAAATCGGATAAATCGCATGAACCATCCAGACCATGGTTCAATCGTTATTTTAACTTAATTGGCCATTTTGCTGGGCCAAGACACTTCTTTTGGAGTTTTTTTTGGCAATCAAACGGGCCCAAACATAAGGTAGAAAGCCGAAACCCTAAAATTGGTGAATTCATTCTGTCTTCTTTCTCGGTCTTCTACACCTCTCTTTGTGCTCTGTCTCTCTGCCAGGCTCTCAATCTCTCATCTCTGATCTCTCAAGCTCAATCTTTCTCATCTCTTTCGATCTACCGGCGCTGCCACTGGTGTGGGTCTCGTGCGCAACCACCGTGTTTGTGGATCTGCCGATTTTCGCTGCTACTTGCTAGGGATATCTGCTGCTGTCGCAGTCTCCAGTCTCGAGTCTCGCCCATTCATCTCTGAGTTCGCCCTCATCCTCTCTCAGTGAGCACCCTCATCCTCTCTCTAATTCTATAATTCATAATTTCATGTTTAAATTGGGTATATTTGATGCAGTTGCTTGATGAATAATGAATATAAGGCATGAACTTTGAACTTGGATTGAAATTTCAATGATGATTTTGAATTTGATATATGTTGGAAACTTCAAAGTTTGCTTCAGTTGCTTGAATGCCGTGTTTGAACATGCTTCAGTCGCTCTATTGCTGGAAACTTTGCTTCACAGTTCCTGACTTCATGCCTTCATCTATTCATTTGCTTGAATGCCTTGAAACTTCAAAGTTGAACGTTGAGATTTTGCTTCAGTAGCTTAAAGCCTTAAATAAAATATTCTGTTTTATACATCTCAACCCAAAATGTAGATGGAGATAAATCTGACTCTAGTGATGAAGACCAAAGACAATTTGTTTCATACTTTCATTATGAACCATGAAGTTGTTATTTGTGATGTAGGCATTGTATGCCAATTGTTAGCTTGCTTGGCAATTGTTAGTTGTATAAACTTCTTATGTGACTTGTAGTCTTGTATTATAACATTCAAGTTTGTGGGTTTGTTTTCACCTTTCGGTATGCCGTATATGGATTATGGAAATTTTAGATATTCTTGGATGCAATGGAAGTTAAGAAGATGCCAACATGGATCATGGATGTTGCATGATGTGTTAATTTGTAAAATTCATTTTCACTTTTAGCTTATGTATATGAATAAAGTTTGAAAGCTAAAAAAATGTTTGTACAGGGAATGATTTCTAATTTTACATGTAAAACCACCTAAATTTTCAAAAACCAATCCAACTAGTCTAACCTATCCAACCGGTCTAACCGATCCAACTGGTCTAACCAATCTGACCATTGACTTAGTCTCGTGACCGGATCGTTGTTCGGTATGGCAACCTTGTTGTCCACTGACTACACTTTTTGTTCATTGTTGACCCCCTAGTAGACAGGCGTGAACAACTTAGTCCTCGTCACACCCCACTACCACACTGCATATTAGTAATCAGTTAGCCGAAAATTCAGTTCGTAAAAGTTATGAACCGAAAACCAAACCTAAAGTTTCGGTTAACCAGTTTTTGGTTAATCAAATGTATCGGCTCAACAAAAATATGAACCATAACCGTACCGAAAATTCGGTTAACTGTTAAATGGTTAATTTTCAATTTTCGCTTTTTTTTTATTTAGCTTAACTATTAGGGACGTCAAATATTAATTTACACATTATTGTTTGTTTTGTCTTATCTTTTAGTAATTATAAAATCAACATTTGACTAATATAAAATTTAGTATTAAAAAAAATAAAGTTTTAAATTCCGTTAATCGAATCTCAAACTGCTAAACTGAAATCGAAACCGAGAACGCAAAATTTTTTTAGAAAAATCGCATTGGCTAGCCGATTTTTTTGGTTTTGAATTTTTTTTGCTCACTCCTAATGACACTCACCTAGCAACCGGCCTCTCTTGGCTTGCCACTTTGCTACTTAGCTGGAGTGTCAATCTAAGCATATCGAGTGGATCATTTTTTTTTTTTTGGGAAGGAGACAACAGTTAGGACTTTTCTTCAATGGAATAAAGCTCCTCTTTTTTTTTTTGGTAAACTTGAGTCATTTCTTTAAATTGTTGTGCATTTTTCATAAATTTTGATGCTTTTGCTTTAAAAAAAAACTTATGTTTGTTGTTGAGCGATCGATTGGATTGGATATGGCAATCTGTTTTCAAAGCTATTTTGATGTGTTCAGAACTTGATTTGGTCAATACGTAGTGTGAAAAAAGATTATTTCACCTTGCCACTATTGCTGTTGAAAGAATATGACCCTATTATTTTTCTCTCAATGTTTATGCACCTAACCTAGTCATGAGTTGTCAATAGTTAATATTTACACAAATCCTTCATTTATTGTGAAATCCAATTCTTTCAGTGTAATTGTCGTTTGGCTGATGCTAGATTTGGGTTGGCTAGCATATGACAAAAGTCCAAAACTCAACGCCTTGAGATTGACCCATCACCAAAATTTGATTTGAAGTTGGCTTGTCGCCCAATGTTAGAACCAGAACTGTTAAAAGGTGATCTGAATCGAATGATTTGAGCTAAATGGAAATCATATCTAAACTGAGATCTGAAATGGCTAACTAGAAATTGACGTTAAATCAAATTGAACCAAATCTAACCCAAACATTTTTCACCAAAATAATTTTTTTGTCCAAGAAAACTTGTTGGTCCAAAAATCAATTGATTCGAAATCAACTTGGCTTGGCCTGAGATCAAATCCGACCTAAATCAAATCCGAATGATCCATTTGTCAGTGTAGGCACTAAAAACTAAAAATTTAATAATATCTGTAATGCTAGAAATTAAATATAAATTGATTATATGGATTAGCCCGTTTAATTAGTTTAATTTATTTACATAAATTGGGTCGAACGGCTGCCAAGTTACGACTCAAACGACTATCAAGTCAACGGGCAAATTGACTATTAAATTGCATGTCAAATGGACTAATAAGTCAAATACCCAATCAACTGCCCACGAAGACGAATAAGTTGCAAATTCTAGTGAAAGGATGGGTATTTTTTCCCTATAAATATAGCACTACTCCTTCCTACTTAAGAGGTGTAAGATTCATTCATTCTGAAGGTATTCTGAAGACTCAAAGTACTAATTTCTCTAAATGAACACAACAAGTACAATCAAACCACGTGCCGGTTCCCATCGAAGATCAAATAAAACTCGTATTGGTTGAGATCAAGCCTCTTAGGTAATATCTCAAGATCAAATTCATTGAAGTTCATTCAAAGGAAGTCAAATCAATCAACTTGAGCGGGATTCAACTCAACCGATCCTCTTTCAAATACAAATTGGAGATCGAATAAGGAAAATTATATATTTCACAGAGATTGTACTCATATTTTCTTAAATCAATATAAATTAAATTTGTCCATATTTCTTGTCTTAATTTATGTTAGACTCGAAATATGTGTTTACAAATTTTTGAATTTGATCGGGATTCAAGTCAACCGATCCTCTTTTAAGTACAAATTGGAGATCGAATCAGAGGAATTATATATTTCACAAAGATTGTACTTATATTTTCTGAAATCAATGTAAATTAAATTTGTCCATATTTCTTGTTTTAATTTATTTTAGACTCGAAATTTGTATTTACAAATTTTGTCCCAAAATTTTGTAAACACAAATTTTGAGTCTAAAATAAATTAAGATAAGAAATATGGACAAATTTAATTTATATTGATTTCAAAAAATATGAGTACAATCTCTGTGTATTTATTACAAGTGAACAAATAAATGATTCCTCTTATTCGATCTTAAATTTGTACTTGAAAAATGATCGGTTAACTTGAATCCCGATCAAATTGATTGATTTGACTTCCTTTGAATGAACTTAATGAATTTGGTTTTGGGAGAAGGCCTAAGAGGCTTGATCTCAACCGATACGAGTTTTATTTGATCTTCAATGAGAAACGGCACGTACTTTGATTGTGCCTGTTGTGTTCATTTAGAGAAATTAGCACTTTGAGTCTTCAGAATACCTTCGGAGTGAATGAATCTTCACCCCTTAAGTAGGAAGGAGTAGTACTCTATTTATAGGGAAAGAATACCCATTTTTTTACTAGAGTTTGCGACTTATTCATCTTCTTGGGCCATTGATTGAGCTTTTGACTTATTAGTCCAGTTGACATGCGATTTAATAGTCAATTTGCCTGTTGACTTGATAGTCGTTTGGGTTATGACTTGACAGCCGATTCGACCTAATTTATTTAAATAAATTGAACTAATTAAATGGGCTAATCCAACTAATTAATTTATATTTGATTTCTAGCATAACATTAGGCCTAGCAAAAAACTGTCCGACCTGATCATCCGAATTTGTCCGACCCGAAAAAACGGGGTATGGACACCATTTTTATGTCCGAATTTAACGTTCGGACATTCGGATATGTCTGGATTGAAAATCGGGTCGAGTCTGGGTTTCTCAATCTAGGTCCGGATTGTCCGAATTTGTGAAAACATTCGGGTCCGAACAAATTCGGACAATCAAACAATGTCGCCACCCAGATTTCTGACGCCACAATTCTTGGGCCTGGCTGATTAAGGGGGAAGATTTTAAAAAAAATTGAATTTGGGAAATGCTTGGCCGGGCGAAAATAAGCGTGTTCTTGAAAATTGAAATATTGAAAGCCCTAAATCATATACAACATCTCACTTTCCAACTCCAGAGTTCTCCTCTCACTTTCTCTGTCGGCTCCAATGCCTCCGTCGCCTCCTCCTCTCGACTCTCACGCAGACACCCAGTGACGCCGCCTTGGCCAGCCGCCCTGACCAGTGGCTCTAACGCAGATGGGTTCAGGCAGACTTAATTAATCGGATTTGCTTGGAGTTTCCCTTTTCTCATTTTTTGTCAGGTATGCCAACTCTCTCTCCTAAACTTGCTTTTCATGATGTTAGTTTCTATGCCCAACTATCTTTTGAATGCGTCAATGAAGGTTTTCTTGTCCTTCTTTTCTTTTCTTTTTCCTTTTTCTAGTTGTTTGAAAGCGGTTTTTGAGATTCAAAATGACATTGAATTCAATGCAACCATATTTGGGTGCTGAAGCTGTTTGTTTATTTGTTATCATCGTGTTTTTCTGAGCTGAAGTTTGATGAAGCTAAATAAACAGATGGGGTTTTAATTGTTTGCATTGTGAATATGCGAATGAATTAGTTTTGGGTTCTCATTGTTTGATTGCTTTGATTTGTATTTATTTGGCATTTGTAGGAGTTTTTTTGACGGGTTGAAGGTCCGAAGAGAGTGGCTTGATAAATGGGGGTGGGGCACATCTCTAAACCGATCGATTTATGTCGATTTAGACACCACACCAATTTACAAATGAGCTTGATTTGGTATTTCCAATCTGTGAATCTGTAAATTGTAACTGGTTTGCAATATATATAGAGATAGTTGCAATACTTGTAGGTGGTTGTATTTTGTTTGTTGAATTTCGAGGCTTAGATTTTAATTTCGAAGCAAATTGTATGCGAACATGCGCTTGATTGAGAGTGGATTTGTCAATGTTAAATTCGGACATCTGTACGTCCGGGTCCGGACATTGGACATCTAGGTCCGGGTCCAGGTATGGTCTGAATGTCCGGATTGAAATCCGAACAGGGTTTGGGTATGCCATTTTTGTCCGGTTTGTCCGGATCCGGAATGACCCAGATTCGAATTTTTGTCAGTCCTACATAACACATATTATTAAATTTTTAATGCCTACAGTTTGCTTAGAACTCAACTAAAAAAGAAAAGAAAAGAAAGTCATTGAAGTTTATGATATGGGCCTACCTAGCCCCATTATCAGAGGTCCATCTAATTCGGTGGACTGGATATATTTTTCCTTTCTTATGATCTCCTCCCCCCTTCCCCCCCCCCAAAAAAACCCCTTCTCCTCACTCAGGTCGTAGTCAATCGCTAATTCTTTCTTGTTTTCCAGTTTTTACTCTAGACTAGACTCATCCGGTGATATATCTGAACGACACCCCTTTTTGACAAGTTAAGATGTTTCGGATTTTTAGCAAGCTCTTGGGCAAGATTTCGGCTCCACCATCAGCACCCATAACTGATTTTCTCTCTCCATCTCATATTGGGTTGCAATCCATTAGAGGTATGAACTAGACTCGTCAATTTCGGCAATTCTTGATCGATCTTTTCCGTTCTGCTTTTGTTTTGACTTCACTTGATTCGTTCTAGTGATGATCGTGAACTATAGTATCATTCTGATGTTAGTTCCTCACGTGGGTTGAGGTGATTGCTCCGGTTTATTGTTGCATATCAACTGTTTGTCAAAATTTCTATGAGAGCGGTTCGTATTAGAATTATGTTGTTGGATTAGTGTTGATGAGCTCAGTTCTATAGTGGGTGTTGGATTATTTATGACATCAGTGGCTTGGGTTGTTGGAATGCTTCCTGTGATTACAACACTTCCCACTGTATGTATGCCTTCGCTGATAGTTAGCCTAGATGGCTAGATGAATGTCGTAGCAACTGTGGATGTACTATTTGGTTTTGCGTAATGGGCGTTTTGTAATTCATTTGTTGTGGTTTTGATGGCATATTACCTGTTTGTCAAAATGCTCATGAGGAATGAACAAATGAAAGTGTCTGAATTGAAGTCGTTTGTTCATTCATCACTGACTCGAGCATTTTCATGTCTCATATTACTTTTGCCGGCCATGTTTGTCACTTAGGATGCAGAGTTGTAGTGGATGGCTTAGTGATAACCGAAGGGAGAAGCTATGGAAGGGGACAATCGTCGATGCCTCCCTGCTAGACTCTCTTATGTGACTGCATATGTTATTCTTGGTTCCATTAAAATCAGGGGTTATAGACCTTATGTAGGATAGGAGTAAAGAATTAGTGAAAAGATTTAGAAAATTAGATTATTTTGATATTGGATATCTTTTGTATTTTTTATTATTAGGTTATTTTAAAGCATATTTTAGGGCAACCAAAATAAGAATAGTTAGTGATATTTTATTAAGATTTAGTTTGCTAGTCTATTAGGATAATATTAGTTTATATATTTTTATCCTTTTATAATTTATATCTTATTATTTAGTTTTCATAATACTAGTTAGTCTCTTGGTTATATAAACTCCTTTGTGTAATGGGAGCCAGCGGATTATGAATAAGAGTTGACATTGAATTTAATTGAAAGTTCTTGCGTGAATTTTCTCGGTGTGGGAATTGCTCTTAGAGCGTCCAACGTCAATTGTTTCCTTTGTAGGAATTGCTCCTAGAGCGTCCTACATCAATTTGCTATCAGAGCTTCGCCGATCTAGCCACTACCATTTTCCTTCTTTCAATCGAACTGCCCCTCCTGCCTTCTCTATATTTTTTTCACATATTTGGCTCACTATACAAAAGAAAATCAAAACAGAAAATTTTTGATGTCAGAATTTGCTGCTGTGATTTGATATTCTAGACTTGGAACAGTCTATATCAGTTTGCTACCTTTAAGATCTAGGCATGAAGTTTTTGTTTTGTTGGGTAAAGATTATCTATAATCAAAATGGGTTGGTATGACAAACATCATCATGCCCTTTTCGTGGTCATATAACAAGCCATGGCCTTTTACAAGAACTGCTCTTAACCATATTTTCTCTCATTATCGCGATGTAGAAAGCATCACTAGGTTTCGGACAATGGGTGAATTTTATGCTCAAGTGAGTTTTTATTCCCCAAGAGATGCTGCGAACGCCTTTTGGAAGCTTCAAGGGTGTCAAATTTATGGAGATTGTTGTGAGTTGGATCTTTATTTTGTTAGTGAATTCATTTGTGGTTGTAGGCTGTTTATTCCTAGCTACAAATTGTATTGCGAATGACCTAGAACTCCGATAATACCTTGGCAACACTCTGTAGAAGATTAGAAGGTTTCTTCCCAAAGGTTCTCCAAGAAACAATGATTTTTTTGTTTGGAAGAAACAAATCCAGCATACCTAGAAGCACATGAAGGGGAAGTTGTTATTGGGAAAATCAAAAAGGAAACTTTTCTGAATGAGCCTTTCAAGAGAGCATGTCCTAGGAATAGAAGTTTTGGATCTGAACATGATAATTGATGTTAAGGGCAAATCTTTTAATTAGGTGAACCAAGTAGCAGATTGCATAGTTGATTGCATTAACTCATCGATTCAAGATATTGCACATGATCAAGCAAAAGTGACTCAGCACTCTAACATTGATGAAGGCAATCTTTCCAATATTGTCAAAAGACACACTTGTATCATCCCAAGAATTGTTGAACATGATTTTGGATTCTTAATCGCTAAAAAGTTCTTTCAAAAAACGGAAGTTCATTCATTGCTCGCATGGTTATTGGTGCTCGAGAAGATTTTGTAGCATGGAATGTATAACATCTCCAAGGAAGTTGAATCAATTCTCTCTTCCTGATTCGCAACTCCTCCCCATATCAAAACTCGAGGATGAGTTTTTTCCTACCAGGAGAGAATGATGCAGGATAGGCGTAAAGAATTGATAAAAAGATTTAGAAAATTAGAATATTTTGATATTGGATATCTTTTGTATTTTTTAATTATTTTTATAGGTTATTTTTAAGCATATTTTAGGACAACCAAAATAAGGATATTTAGTGATATTTTATTAATATTTAATTTCTTAGCCTATTAGGTTATATATTTTTATTCTTTTCTAGTTTATGTCTTATTATTTAGGTTTCCTAATACTATTTCGCCTCTGGGTTATATAAACCCCTTTATGTAATTGGAGAAGGCATATTATGAATAAGAATTGATATTGAATTTCAGTGAAGATTCTTGTGTGAATTTTCTCGGTGTGGGACTTGCTCTTAAAGCGTTCCTACATCAAGACCTATGTAACAAAGTTGCATAAATACTGAGTTGCTGCACTGCTGATGAACCGGTGTAGTATTAGTCTTTGGTCAAGCTCACTCTCTTGTCCTATTAACATGGCAAGTAGCTATCTTGGACAATTATTTTGATGAACGAAGCAACACCCAATTTCTGGCCGCAGACTAATTGAACTCCTTTTAGGAGGCTCGACATTATTCTGAAGATTGCCATGCCTTGCCTTGTATTACTGAAGATTGTTTTCATTGATCAAAAAAAATATCTCCATTTCTTCACTGACTGTCCAATTGTTGGTCTGACTTACTCGTATCTTGTGGGTCACACACTTTTGCACCTCTGTTATGACTTTGCTGGGGTGGTTGCAGTGTAGTTATTGCTTAGAGCAGTTCTTCACATTGGCCTCTCCACAGGCTGCTTACTGTGTTTGCCTTCGCCCTTGTTCTTTCTTCCTGAAATACTCATAGCACGATAAGTAGGTGAGTTGGAATGCAGATTCTCATAGCTTTTCTACTGATTGATCAGAGATTTAGCATCATATGTTTGATGTTTGATTGTATGATTGCTAAATAGTTTGCTGAAACGGAGTTACTATGTAAAAGGGATTTTATCAAGATAGTGCTAATCTGCCAATAAATTTTTCTGAATAGGATTTTCATCTGGCGTGTCCGGCTATGTTGCTGAAAAACGCAACATATTAGATTACAAACGTAGGTTGCTGGTAGCCAAATATGAGCTGAGGCGGAAACTATACAAAGCACTGTGCAGAGATCCTGATCTTCCTAGTAACCTGAGGGAGAAACATCGTAACAAGCTATCCAAGCTGCCAAGAAACAGTTCCTTCACTCGGGTTAGGAACAGATGTATCTTCACTGGGCGTCCTCGTGCTGTTTATGAGAACTTCCGGATGTCACGTATAGTCTTCCGTGAATTAGCATCACAAGGTCGATTACATGGCATACAAAAGGCGTCTTGGTAGCGACTTTTCCGTTCCTACTTATCAAGCTGGGAAATTCAGATGCTCTTGCTTATCTCTGGCTCTCCACTTTAGCGTTGAATTTTTACGATCCACGATACCTTAGATCACCATGAGACGTGCAATGAAATTGATGGGAAAGAGGATAGGTTGGATCGTATTCTTTACTTTCCTTTGGTGTTCTTTTTTCCCCCCTGTCAGACATGCTGCACTTTAGTTGGTTATGTATCTTGTCTTTATCATAGCTCAAGGCTTGAGAAATTCAAGGTTCAGGCTATCATGTTATTAATTTTGTGCATTATAGCTTATGTCCAGATGATCTGTTCCCTGACATTCGATTGACAGAACTTTGGAAACTTGGAGTGAAGAGAGTTTGAAACTGAAATGCCTCAATGATAGTATGTGTGCTTTCGTATCCCTTGACAGTCAAATGTAACTTCAAAGTTTGACGAAGAAACTACTCTTTTGACAGAAGTGTGCGTACTTAATGGTCTATTTATGTATTTTTGTTCTTTTTTTTTTTTTTGGCCGGCTGCTTTATGGAATAATGCAAGCAAGGTGCGTCCAAATCGAAGAGGAGGGGAAAGGAGGATGGGGATTAAGGTTGCGTCAGAGTTCAAACCGTGGACTGTCGATTGGGTAGTACGTGACCCAACTTGGAAGATGTTTCAGAAACTTCTTGATCGGAAGACAGTCCAGTTTCATAAGTCAAATAATGTTTGCCAATGTGCTTATATAGCTATAGCATGGCCGGCAGAAGCTTAGCCTGTTGGGTGGACCCCGACCTGGGTTCTGTCAACCCCTATTTCCGTATTATGAGACTAGCGTGATGGAGACAGCGGATAAGACCGGCCCCTAGTGGTCGGATGTTGGTATCTGTATGATACTTTTGAGATTATGTGTTCTTAAATGGCACATCAACAAACATATGTAAAAAAATGTATATATCCGCAAATGCTCACCTCTGTTACTTTTCTCTCCCTCTCTCTCTCTCACTGTGCAATTCTTTGTCCCAAAGCCCCCATTTATAGCCTTTTAGACTTTGTGAAGGGAAATCTAAGGAAAACAGAGGGAGCAGGGGAGGGGAAACTTGGAAGAATCCATATCTGTATAACGTTTGTCCAGTTGATTTGGGTTGCGCGCCCCAAAAAAAGAAGATGATAGAATTTTTGGGGGTTTTTTCTCTGCCTCTTTGTTTTATCATTTGTTCAACTCCCTTCTAACTGAGTTAATAGTTTTAATCCTTCCATGTCTTCCTCTTGTTCCAATTCATGTTGTGGCAAAATTGCATCAAATTATAGGAGAGAACTCAAATGTGATTCTGGCCATTTTGGTGCAATTACAAAGTTTCTCTTTTGTTTTTTTTATTTGGTTTCTTCTTTGCCCCTCTACTTTATCGTTTGTTACCGCCACAAACCAAGCATGCCAAATTCAAAGGGCATTTTGAGGAGGAGGATGGTAGCTAGACCTGGCAATTCGGGCGAATGGTACGTTGAGGTTTGATCATATTTCAGGTGCGGTTTTGAAAGCGTTAAACTTTAACCCTGAAGTTTCAGTTTCAGGTACCCAACGGGTTACAGGGATATTTATATATTTTTTTCATCTATAAACATTATAAACACGAAAATAATTTGTTAAATAAAAAAAGGCTAAGTGAGCGAGCTTAATTTCAATCCTTTGATATTCAAAGACTTTTTCAAAAGTCAATGTAGAAAATATGAGATTTATTGACTTCTTGGAATGTCGTTTCTTAACAACAAAGTACAATAAAAGAAGATAAAAATCTATTGTTATAGACTCCAAAATTCTAACCAAAAAATTTAGTACTTAATAATGTGGATGCCTATATCTTAAAGGTCAGGACATGGTCAACCATGTACAGTTCTCTATTTTTTACTAACATGTACTAATTTAGACAATGACATGGTTGATCTGATAATGATGAGGGGGTTGATTATACTTTGAGAAAAAATTTAGGCAATATCATAAATATAGTACTGTGGTAATAGAGCACAGTAGCGACTTTTTTCGTTTTGATTGAAACAGGAGCGACTTTGAGAAGAAGAAAGATAGAAAAGGCTCAAAACTCAAGAGAGGATGTAAATGTATTAAAAGACCGAAGCCCAACTTGTATAATTGGATAAATAGAAGTTTTCCTTGAGAAAAGTTCTTTTTTAAAAAAATCAGCCAAACCAAACAGGTTGAACCTAATTTTAATGGGTTTGACCCAAATGGGTTCGGATTCTAAAATCTCATCCAAACCTTATATTTCCTGTGCTGGGTCGTATCGCGTTATCGAGTCGGGTAAACTTTTGCCACGTCTAGTGGCAGCTATGGCTGATGCCAAAGGCAAGCTTGACCTGAGCAACAATGGTGAGTTTCTGTGTCTGCCCCATATAGAGGCAGGAATAGCGTAGGCAGAGGCAGAGGCAGAGGCAAAGGGGGGAATGCAAAAATAAATGTTAAACGTGACCTATGAAAATAGTTATGGAAGAGAGAGAAATAAAGCCTTAACCTGTTTTACCGGTTACATATTATAAATTTGAACGATTCACATTCATTCCTTTTACATCGATAGTGTATATTTTTCAGTTATCATAATTGGAAAAAAATTCACTTATGTTAAAATTTCGCATGTTTTCAGCAAATAAAAAATGTTCTTAAAAAATCAGTTTAAACAAAATGACCCCTAGCGACAAAGGCAACTTTTTGCAGTTTTTGTTTCAGCTTCCAGGAACCTTGTGTACGGAGCGGATTTACCGAAATCTTGCGTCTGGACATTGATTCCCCTGAGAATTCTTATGAATGACATGCATGCTGCTCACATTTATTCCCCTGAGAATTCTTATCAATCACATATATGCTCCTAATAAGTACCATACTACCACATATGCATGTGAAGCCATGTTCTAATGACAATAGGACTGTCATGTCATCCAACACTTAAATCAGCCCTCGAAATTGGGGATGAGTATGTCTGATAGATATCTTGGAATTACATTGAGATCAGCTAAAAGGGTATGATTTCAGAAGTTGATATCAAGTAATAACTAGAACCCATCCGAGAAACACTCAAGCCCAGAGGATGAGCTTATCTTTAACCAAGTACTTCGTTAATCTATGAAAAACGGTCAAGTGAGCCTCCAAAATTGTGAATAAATTTGATAGTTTCTTGTAGAGAGCGACAATGAACTGAATCGTCATTGAATTAAGCAGACCGGTTCATTTAAATATGGTTAATAGTCCCTTAGATAAATTATAAATACCATAGTATTTTGTACGTTTTGCCCAATTATATATGCAGGTCTGCCACGAACACAGTTGGCATTTCACAAATATCAAAAAAGTTCTTTTTACATTCTTTATTCAATCAAATGTCTGCTAGATAATGAGAAAATGATGTGTTATGGGGTGACATAAGCAAGAAATATTTATATATTGGGCTAAATCATCATTTCATCTATAATTCTGTACAATTGAAGGTCACATAAGATTATCATGTGATTGGTGTGAATGATTCATTATGGAGTGTTTGTATTATTCGATTTGACCTATAAATTTTTCATCTTGACAATTATAATTGATGCTAACTATCACTAATTTTCTGGTTCAATAGACCTTTTAATATTTTAATTTAGTCCTCGTAGAGTCGAAAAATGGTATTCACAGCATATATTTATTGTGATCACTATAATTATCATGGACATCCGCTTATTTATGTAATTATTTGTTGGCTCTGGGAGTTAAATTTGGATTTTGATGATAATAAACAGTATGGAGAATAATTATTATATGAAAAATTAATTATTTGTCTATTTTATATCTAACGTTTTTATTAGTGCACTTTATTAAATGGGCTAGATCTTTTTGGAGCTACGTGTGTTATTTGGTGTGACATTTTTAAGAAGATAATTATAAGTGCTAAATAAAGTTTATTTTGAGAGACTTCAAATTTGAATTTAAAATCTTTTTATTATTGGATAAGAATTGAACATGTTCTCCTTAGTGTTTGTGAGATATTCCTTTTTTGATGGGGCGATCTTAGACGGTTATGAATAAAATCATTCAAATCCTCCGATGCCCTCGAGATGATACTCTTTGGAACATCTATGTCCCAAACTGACACATTGTGCAAAAGGGCAACCAATGTGCCAGATCATGAGCAATCCCATTCCCCCTCCTTTTAACAAATGACTGAGCATAGAAATCGAACAAACCCACAAGGTTGAGAATATCTTGAACAAAATTAAAACCTAAAGTATTATCCTGGACCTGATTATTCTTCATCAATTGAATCAAAGAAAGACAGTCACTTTCGATTACCAGGTTGTTAAAGCCGCATGCAAGTGCACTCTTGAGCCAATAAATACAGACTCGGGCTTCCTCCACGTCTGGGCCCGCAAAGCCCCGACAAATTATTATATACACTTGAGAGTATGTACTCTTATTACCACATAGATATATATTTTTCAATATGTATTTGTCATATGAGCAATTATTATTTCGACCATTCCAACGCTCCCAACAAACTCCCCAAGTTCACCAACCGATCGAGAGCTTGTCTCCAGCCAAACAAAAGCAATATCAATTAACCAAAGATGTTGGAGAAAAATATAAAAGTGGGCAAGTTTCCCACATTGAAAGATTAAGAGGCCTTGAGCACGCTTATAAGCTTGCGAGTTACTCCACCCATTGCCAATTGGTTTTGGGATGGAACTTCTCATGACTTATATGCAATGCTTGATGGATTAAGGCTCGATTTATGAAAAATTTAACATGGTATCAGAGCCAGGTTGCTCAATCTTAAGTTGCCACCGTCTCCATTTGATTAAAATTGTGTGCATGTATTGGGCCTTATTAGTAGCCCGCACGTGAGGGGGCGTGTTGGAGTATGAAAGTGGCTGTTGATAAAATTGAAGGGTTTGAGCATGTATATAAGCTTGTGAGTTACTCCACCTATTGCCAATTGGTTTTGGGATGGAACCTCATTTGAGCTTATATGCATGACTCTTTATTAGTTGCCCAATTGATATATAAAATTTAACATGGTATCAGACCTTTTCGATAAGTAAATAGGGAATAATCTGCATATGATTTGACAAAACCATATTCAAGCAATTTTGAAGAAAGTTTAGCGAACCATTGACGCGGTGCCTGTTTAAGTCCATAAAGTGATTTCCTGAGTTTACAAACCTTGTTAGCACCTGATGGACGAAAACCTGGAGGAAGTCGCATATAAACTTCCTCGTCCAAATCGCCATGCAGAAATGCATTATGCACGTCCATTTGATGAAGCTCCCAACCTTTTGCAATAGCCACTGCTAGGAAACATCGAACACTCACCATTTTAGCTACTGGTGCAAAGGTTTCATGATAGTCAAATCCCTCAATCTGTTCATCTCCTCGAATCACAAGTCGTGCCTTGTAGCGCTCAATCGTCCCATTAGAGTTGTACTTAACTTTATATACCCATTTACAGTTTATGGGTTTCTTGTTAGGAGGCAGATCCTCAAGTGTCCAAGTCTTGTTCAGCTCTAGAGCTTCGATCTCCTTGGCCATAGCTTCTCTCCACTTTATGTCCTTTACAGCCTCATGAAAATACCTAGGCTCAACAATTTTGGTGATAGCAGCAAGATAATTTCTATGCGCAGTTGAGAATTTAGCACAAGTAATATAATTAGCTACAGGATATGGTTTACCTGAAGAGGCATTTTGTAATGGGTTCGAAGAAGGGGGATCCTTTGAGCGAGCAGCATAGCACAAATAATCTTCTAAATGTCTCGGTGCTTTCCTGTTGCGTTGATTTCTACCTAGATTTTCTTCTGCCTGGAGCATATTACTCCCCCTGTTTACCAACACGCTGGGCCCACCAACCGGTGTTTCAATACCAGCCGCGTGACTATCATTGCTCTCAGCAGGCCCAGTATGCTCAGGCACCCCAATCTCCTCAGCAAGCTCAGGACCCATATTGTTTTCTTCGCTGCTTTGGTCTTTCGTGGAGTCAGAAGGCTGGGCCATTGGTTCTCTTCTAGTGCGGAACTGTGATGGCTGAGAATCATCATGGTACTGAGTTATGTGCAGTAGCTCACGGCTTTCTTCAAAGTCAAAGGAACTTCCCAAATTTTGCCTTCGTACGGCTTCCTTTTCTCCTTGAGTAGAATAGGGAAATATGTCCTCATGAAAAATAACGTCTCGGCTTACAAATAGTTCGTTCGTTTCGAGGTCATAAACCTTCCATCCCTTTTTAGCAAAGGGATAGCCTACAAATATACATCTTCTACTATGCGCAGCAAATTTATCCTTCTGTCGCTGATATCGGTGAGCATAGCACAAGGAACCAAAAATTTTAATATGCGCATATGTAGGCCTGGCTCGGAAAAGTATCTCATAAGGGGTCTTCCCATGCAAGGTTGATGCGGGAGTTCGATTAATTAGGTATGCTGCTGTTAAAACACATTCTCCCCAAAATTCTAATGGAAGATTAGCTTGGAAACGAAGAGCCCGAGCAACATTCAGAATATGCCGATTCTTTCGTTCAACCCTACCATTCTGTTGCGGGGTGTCTGTACAACTCGTTTGATGTATTATACCTTGTTCTCCATAGAATTGCTTCATGAGCCCAGAAGTGAACTCGGCTCCATTATCACTCCTTATTACTTTAACACTCCGAGCAAATTGAGTCTTGATCATTAGACAGAAATTTTTAAGCAATTTAGAGGCTTCACTTTTTTCTTTCATCAAAAATACCCAAGTACCACGACTGGCATCGTCAACAATAGCTAAGAAATAGTGGGCTCCACATAAGGACTCAATTTGATAGGCACCCCAAATATCACAGTGTATTAAATCAAAACACTCTGAAGCGTTATTATTGCTAATAGGGAACGGCATACGAGTCTGTTTAGCTCTAAAACACACATCACATACATCTATACGCTTATTATTAAGACCTCCAATGCTACTTGACAAAAAGGACATAACTTGGTGACTCGGATGTCCAAGCCTACGATGCCATAGCTCAGAAGTAGTAACCTTGTTGACTTGAATACTTTCTGGTTGGATGTCCTTGAAGAAAAAGACCCCTCTTCTTTGTTCACCCAGTCCAATCGGCCTCCTCGTAGAATGGTCCTGTATAACGCATAATTTGTGAGTGAAAGTTACTGTGCAAAATAACTCATTTATAAGCTGCGCAATAGAAATTAAATTGCAATTTAAATCAGGTACGTATAAAACGTCATGAAGGATAACAGTGGAGTTGAGTTGAACCAGGCCACGTTTAGTGGCTACGCTATATTGACCGTTGGGCATGTTGACTATAATCGGATGACCATCATACGTTTGTGTTAACTTGCTCAACTCTCCAGTCATATGATACGAAGCTCCACTGTCTAATAGCCATTCACTTTTACCTGATAACTTCTCATTACCAGCTTTCGGGGTCTCAATGAGAGTTAGTAGCTTTTGCAATTGTTCAGCTGAAATTCCTGGTATAGTCGCACGGCCTCCATCAGCGTTTGTCTGCCTGGGCTCTTCTAGTGCTGTCTGGACAGTGCACGCTGCTCCGGTACCTCTGCCGCGCCCTCCTGTGCTGCGACCTCCGCGTCCCCCTCTGCTGCGTCCTCGACTGCTTCTTCGAGCCACCCATCCATCCGGGTAGCCAATCAACTCAAAACAGCTACCTTCTTCATGGCCTATCTTCCCACAATGTTTACATATTGGTCTTCCAACTTGAAATTGTGTTGTTCTGGGCACGTTGTTGACAGCGAAAGCGGCGGCAGTCTCGGGTCTACTCTCACGTTGAACCATCATCTTTTTATGATTTTCTTCCTGCAATATTATATTGAAAATCTTACCAAGAGGGGGGAGCGGATCTTGAGTGAGAATTTGACCCCTCACTTGAGAATATAGATCATCGTTTAATCCCATCAGAAATTGATGAGATTTCTCTTCCTCATACATAGCAACAATTTTCTTTGACACTCCACACTCACAGTTCTTACATGTACAGAATGGAACCTTCACATGATTGTTTAGTTCATTCCATAAATTTGTTAGCTTTGAATAGAACTCTCCAACGTCAAGATTCCCTTGCTTACAATCTGCTATTGCGGCCTTCAGTTGGTGTATTTTTGGTGCGTTTGTCACCGAATATCTCCTTTTCAAATCATTCCACATAGCATACGCTGTTTCTGAATATGCCACACTCATACGTAGCTTCGGATCAATAATATTGAGAAGCCATGAACATAGCATGGAATTCGCCATATCCCATGCATTAACTTCTGAAAAATCCACGTCGCTTGTCTCTGCTGGACGTGTCAGGGTTCCATCGATGAACCCCAGCTTGTTCTTCACTATTAGAGCTGTTCTTACAGCTCTTTCCCATAAATCAAAGTTCTTGCCATCAAAAATTACAGCTGTTATCAACACCCCGGGTCCTTCCGACGGGTGTAAATAATATGGTGAATGAGATTCAATCACAAACCTCTTCTTTCCTCCTCCACTCATGATTGAAAAATATGAACTTGATAATTTTGATAACCTTGCTCTGATACCATGAAATAAAAGAGGAGAGATATGATTGAATAAATTTGTATATAGACAATTCCTCTTCCTCTTCCATTCTGCTGTGTACATGCAATATTATATACACCAAGGGTTTGATCAGCTTGCCGCCTAAGACTCCTAGCCATACAATAATAAGGAAACATGACAATTCTAGTTACATAGAAATAGGAAACACAAATAATAACAAATAATAAAATCTATACAATTATTTATTTCCTAACAAAAGACATGTGCTTAGAAGCCCATAGACCCGAGCCAATCTTATTTCCCTCCCAAATAGTTTCAGTCAGGGGGAATTCAAGAAGTGCATGCACCTCAATATCTTCAGGGTGTCCACAGATTCGACATCTCATATTGGAGGATGGCATACCCCTAGCAATGTTATCGCACGATGGTGAGATGCCCCCGCATATCTACTAAGTGAAGATCTTAATGCGGGGAGGAACTTAGAGGCTCCAAACAGACCTCCAAGGATGCTTGTTAGAGTTTGAGCAACTACTACTCTCCATGACTTGCCAAATTAACTTATCTGGAGGCCCAGATGCAGATCAAGGCAAGCCCAGAATTAACTCCACATCACTAGGTAAAAAAAAACCTCTCGGATAAGAGAAAAGAGATACACGCCAAGCGACATTCGTTGACCCAATAAGGACACTGACCTGAGTAATGGGATGATTAATATTGTGAGATATATTATGGATTCTATATTGCTATGCCATCTTATATTTTGGCAAAGAATATCTCAATATTTGAATATATTGTATTGCCTAATTTATTGAGCTAAACATGATTAATATTTTGTATAGCTAATTCAGTGGCTTTTGGACAGATATTTGCCATAGGCATTGTTAAAAAATTTTTAATAGCGATTGGGCCAAAAACAAAGAGTTATGCATATAAGCTCAAATGAGGTTCAAGTACAAAACTAATTGATAATGGGTAGAGTAACTCAATAACTTATAAGCATGCTCAAGGGACAACACTCACTTTCATATTCTTCACATGTCTCCCTCATGCGTGAGCCACTGACAAGGGTCAATACGTGACATGATCCCTATGTGGGATGGTGATAAACCGAGATCGAGCACAACTTTGCTCATGTTAATTTTTTATACATTAATAAGGCCTTTAGCACAGTCGAGTCAAGCACATAAGTCAAATGAGATTCCAAACTAAAAATCAACCGCCAATGTGTAGAGTAACTTGTAAGTTTATATACGTACTGAACCCCTTGAATCTTATCAATATGGCACAAGCCCCACTTTCACTACACCAGCACGTCCCCTCATGTGTAGGCTGCTAAATCAAATAGAAAAAGCGGCAAATCAAGACCGAGCAACTGCTCTGATACCATTTTAATTTTTTTTTTTAATATCAATTAGGTCATAAAATAAAGAGTGATACACTGATACATATAAGCTCAGATAACGTTCAAACCCAGAATTGATTGTCAATGGGTGGAGTAACTGACAAGCTTATATACATACTCAAGCCCTTCAATTTTATCAATGTAGGACAGACTCCACTTTGACACTCCAACACGGCCCCTCATGGGTAACAAGGCCAAACACATGCGCATAATTTTAATCAAATGGGAACGACAGCAAATCAAGGTCGAACAACCCGCTCTAATACCATGTTAAATTTTTTTATATCAATTGGATCACAGACAAAGAGTTATGCATATAAGCTCAAATGAGGTTCCAACCCAAAATCAATTGACAATGAGTGGAGTAACTCACAAGCTTATATACATGCTCAAAACTTTCAATTTTATTAATGTGGGACAAACTCCACTTCGGCACTCCAATGACAATGAACAACAAAACATTAATGTCGTTAACATTAGACCAATGCTTGTCACATTTCAACTTCATTTTTTTATCTATGTTTCTAATCCCTTCATCCTCATGAGTAAGAAGAGAAGATATGGCCCACCCTATGCCATATATCTTAGGAACATAGGAATTGCTAGTCACATAGTGTGACCCCGAAAATTCTAATGTGGCATCATGGAAGATCTTAACAAATGGCAAAAAAGTACCGATTTCCTTCCAATGCTCCTCATTAGGTACACCACCTAACTTTTCAAGCTCTCTAATGCAAGCAACATCTTTAGAACACAAATTTGGAAATGTGTTCTTAAACATTACAGCAGTTTAAAGCATCAAGAAGTGGAATTCCACCTTGTTCCAACATCCAAGCAAACAAGACTATTACTTTGTATCATTTCCTCTTCCACACATTCTTTAAACTTCTGAAGCCTAGGAGGAGAAGACCTCACATACTTCAAAGCACCACGAATTTTCACAATGGTTATGGGTATTAAAAATGTGAAAAAAAATAGGTATAGGACATGTATTGCTAAAACGGGTATGAGTATGAGTATAGCTCCTACTCGTGCCACACCCGGTGGAGTAGCTCACAAGCTCATATACATACTGAACCCCTTGGATTTTATCAATATAGCACAAGCCCCACTTTCACTACTCCAGTATGTCCTCTCAGTGTAGGCTGCTAACAAGGCCAAGCACATATACACAATTAATCAAATGGGAAAAGGTGCATATCAAGACCGAGCAACTGCCCTGATATCATTTTAATTTTTTTGTACCAATTGAGTCATAAACAAATAGTCATACATGTAAGCTTAAATGACGTTCAAGCCCAGAATTGATTGGCAATTGGTGGAGTAACTGACAAGCTTATATACTTACTCGAGCCCTTCAATTTTATCAATGTAGGACAAACTTCACTTTGACACTCAAACACGCCCCCTTACGGGTAACAAGGCCCCACACATGCACACAATTTTAATCAAATGGGAATGATACCAAATCAAGGTGGAACACCTTCTCTGATACCACGTTAAATTTTTTTATATCAATTGGGTCACAAACAAAGAGTAATATATATATGGTTAAATGAGGTTTCAATCAAAGACCAATTAACAATGAGTGGAGTAACTCAAAAACTTATACACATGCTCAAAACCTTCAATTTTGTCAATGTGGGATAAACTCCACTATCATATTCTTCACAGGCAGTGACTATCCAATCATGCTAGCAATCATAGGCGATCAAAGGAAATTTAAACCAAGCTATCTAATGCTAAGTCAAATCAAAGGTGCAATGGCTAGCTAGCATGCAATCTCTCCCAAGGATACAGATGGTGGCTAATTCAATTCTGGCATCACTGATCAAGCTGGAGTCATGATTCCCATGAAGGGAAGTTTAAGAGTCGTACAATACACCAGGATTGTTTTAAATTTTAATTTTTAAATATGCTTACAAACAGTTTTTATGTAAATATTCATTTAAAATTTGTAATATATGGCGTAATTTAAATTTTTATTAAAATGAATATAGTAAGAGAATAAATTAATTATTAGATCAATTATACAACAACTCCCTAATTATTAATCTATATAAATATAATAACTAACTTGATAATAACTTATGAATGCTCATTTCATAGTAAAAACAAAATCCAAAAAAACCACTCTTGAATTTGATATTTAATAGCAAACTATGATGCCACTTCAAAACCCAAAAATATATACATACGTATGAATATGGTTGTACCTTTGTCTATTATATCTTGGAGAGAAGGGATTGAATAGGACCCTTATTGCTCAATTTTTGGGCTTATACTTGCATCAATTAGTTTAGGAGAGTTACATTACGTCAAATGTATGTTGTCATTAATTATTATCTAAGTCGTTATCGTGTTATTAAATTAGGAAGATTACAGTTGGAAGCCAACTACTTGAATAAATTTGATAGTCAACTTGCATGTCTGGAGACTAAAAGTTGTAGAATCAATTTGTAGGTGATACGACTAGAGGTGTCATATGTGCAACCGTCTGACTGCAATAAAACAAAGGTGTTTGATCTTAGAGTTGGAGAACTCAAGGTCGAGATGTGAGCCTGTTGAGGGCCAACCTCTCTAAGATATCTTAGAGCATTTTTCTCATTTAAATCACGCACTTGATTTTATAATTACTTTAATTTTTGCAATCATCTATTCACTCCCTTTAGGGCAATATGAACTTCTATTAATAGTTCTGCATTAAAAAGAAATTCTATAACAATTGGAATTGTGTACACTGTGTTATACACTACATGTGCCTCTAAGCATGTTAATGGATGGTTTTTTTGGTACCCACATGAGTGAAAAATGATTTCAAAAATCACATTTTTAATTCGATGATCTCATGTTCCTTTGAGATATTTTTATTGAATTTTAGAGTATTTTTTATTAGGATGGTATTTGATTATGGGGAAATAATTTTAACGAAAAATGGTTTTCCAACTTTCTGTCATTTGGTGAAGTAAAGATAGAGGAAAATAATTTTCACCCAAATAAGGGATAATAATTTCCATTTTACGAGGAAAGAAATTGATTTTCTTGCACTAAACGATCTGACCAAATGAAATTTAGGAGCAAAATCTAATTTCAAAGGTTTGGAGTAAAGCTTGAGTATTTGATGGGAAATATTGAAAGGAGTATAAAATGTGAATTTGAGCTCAATTCCTTAAGTTACTTGGTTTACATTGATTTCAACTACAATAATTCAGTTAATGTTTTTTCATCAGTAAAACAATTCATTTGCATTTTTCGACATTAAAATAATTTAGTTTACCTTGTCCTTTTTTTTCACCTAATTCCCTAGTTATATGTGCTTTTCCTCTCATCCCAAATTTCCATTAGCTCCCGCACGGCAAAAAAACCCCCAAAGCCTCCACCCCTCGAGGGATTGCTGTCAATGTTCTTCATTGATGGTAAGCCCTGTTTAGATTGATTTATACACTAATAGTTAGTTTATGATTAGTTTTCTATGAACAAAATTTGTTTCTTCATGTGTGAGAATTTTATTTTATCCTTTGATGCAGCTATTAGTTTTTTTTTTTTTTTTACATGAATGTTATAATATATTCGATGAAAATTAACATTCAAATCGCTATAGACTAGATTGTTAAATTCTCCATCAACGGTACATATGCAACGTCGTTAAGGATTATTGATGATGACATTGTTATAATTTTGGAGTCATTCATAAGTAAAATCTATATTAGTTATTTTGAAAGTTGAATTTCATTGTTCTAGATTTGCAATTCTTCAACATGATTTTCATAGTAAATGTCATTTGACAGTTTATTAATTAAATTGTTCCATTTTGTTTTGCCCAAAACAAAAAAAAAAAACTAGCTACTTTATCCTTCATCTCTGCTGATCTCATGAGTTATTTGATCTCCTCGTTCAAGTTCAAAGAAGAAAGCGGCAAAAATTAAACATATCATACAAATAATTATTTTTACCTTGCCCAAATGAAAAATTTGACCTATAAAACTATTTGCCATGGAAAACATTTCCTATGAAAAATGATCATCCAGGAAAACCACTTCCTCCCCTGCCAATCAATTAAACTACATAAAGATTAATGAAAATTGAACATGATATAATGGGCCGGGTAACAATAACTTTTACTCTATAGGCATATAACTTGAATCTTCCATTAATGGCAGGTCTAACGTACATTTCAATCCTGCAGGCGCAAGTTATATTATTCGATCTATAAATACCTTGAAATTGTAGGATTGACCTCCATGTTTCTAGATTAGTAAAATATTCATGCAACATGATCATACTTTTCACATTTAGACTTCATTACGTCTTTCCATTATCTGTGGCCTCCTCATTGCGAACTGTTTGGTGGTATCAAGTATCGGTTCTGTCAAAATATTGTGACATATTCTTCCACTTTGGATCAATTTGGTGCAACAGTCTTTTGAAGCCTAGAAGGAGAAGACCTCACATACTTCATAGCACCACGAATTTTTACAATGGTTATGGTATTGAAAATGAGAAAAAAATGGATATAGGACGGGTATTGCTAAAATCGGTATGAGTATGGGTATAGCTTCTACTCGCGCCATACCGGATGGAGTAGCTCACAAGCTTGTATACATACTGAACCCCTTGAATTTTATCAATATGGCACAAGTCCCACTTTCACTACTCCAGCACATCCCCTTCATGTGCGGGCTACTAACAAGGCCCAACTCATATACACAATTAATCAAAGTGGAAGAGGTGCACATCAAGACCGAGCAACTGCCCCAATAGCATTTTAATTTTTTTCATATCTATTGGATCATAAAAAAAGAGTCATACATGTAAGCTCAAATGACGTTCAAACCCAGAATTGGGTGGTGATAGGTGGAGTAACTGAAAAGCTTATATACATAAATGTGGGATAAACTCCACTTTGAAACTCCAACACGCTCCCTCACGGGTAACAAGACCTAATACAAGCACAAAATTTTAATCAAACGGGAATGATCGCAAATCAAGGTCGAACAACCCTCTCTGATACCATGTTAAACTTTTTTATATCATTGGGTCACAAGCAAAGAATCATGCATATATGCTCAAATGAGGTTCCAATCCAAAACCAATTGACAATGCGTAGAATAACTCAAAACCTTATATACATGCTCAAAACCTTCAATTTTGCCAATGTCGGACAAACTCCACTATCATATTCTTCATAGGCAGTTACAGATGGTGCAACGACTAGCTAGCATGCAATCTCGCCTACGGTTACAGATGGTGGCTAATTCATTCTGGCGTTACTGATCAAGCTGGAGTCATGATTCCCATGAAGGGAAGTTTAAGAGTCGTACAATACACCAGGATTGTTTTAAATTTTAATTTTTAAATATGCTTACACACAGTTTTTATGTAAGCACTCATATAAAATTTGTAAAATATGGCATAGTTTAAATTTTTACTAAAATAAAAATACTAAGAGAATAAATTGATTTTTAGATCAATTATAGAACAACTCCCTAATTATTATATATAAATATCATAACTAACTTAATAATAAGTTATGAATGCCCATTTCACAGTAAAAACAAAATCGCAAAAGAAAACTCTTGAATTTGATGTTTAATAGCAACCTACGATCCAATTTCAAAACCCCAAAACTCGTGAATTTGATATTTAGTAGCAAGCTGTGACGCAACTTCAAAACGCAAGAATACATACATACGTATGAATATGAGCATTCGTTTGTCTGTTATATCTTGGAGAGAAGGAATTGAATAGGACACCTCATCGCTCAATTCTTGGGCTTAGACTTGCACCAATTAGTTTAGGAGAGTTACATAATGTCAAATATATACTGTCGTTATCGTGCAAGTGGTTGTTGCGGTTTTCTTGTTATTGGATTAGGAAGATTATAGTTGGGAGCTGACCATTCGAATAAATTTGATAGTCAACTTAGATGTCTGGAGACTAAGAGTTATAGAGTCAACTTGTAGGTGAAGCGACCGGGTGCATCGTTTTTACAACCGTCTGACTGAAATAAAAGAAAAGTGTTTGATCATGTAGTTGGATAATTCTAGGTCGGGATGCGAGCCTATTGAGGCCCAATCTTGTTAAGATATCGTACAGCGTTTTTAGCATTTAAATCTCGCATTTAATTTCATAATTACTTTAAGTTTTACAATCATCATATTCACTCCCTTCGGAGCAATATGAACTTCCATTAATGGTTTTGCATTAAAAAGAAATTCTGTAACAACTGGAATTGTGTACACCGTGTTATACATTACATGTTCCTCTAAGCATGTTAATGGACCTTTTTTTTGGACCCACATGAGTGAAAAATGATTTCAAAAATCACATTTTTAATTTGATGATCTTGTGTTCCTTTGAGACATTTTTATTGAATCTTATAGTATTTTTTATTAGGATGGTGTTTGATTGGGGGGAAATAACTTTATCAAAAAATGATTTTCAACTTTCTGTCATTTGGTGAAGTAAAGATAGAGGAAAATCGTTTTCTCCAAAATAGGGGATAATAGTTTCCATTTTACGAGGACGGAAATTGATTTGTTTTGCACTAAATGATGTGACCAAATGAAATTTAGGAGCAAAATCTAATTTCAAAGGTTTGGAGTAAAGCTTGACCATTTAATGGGAAATATTAAAAAGAATATAAAATACAAATTTGAGCTCAATTCCTTAATTTATTTGGTTTAAATTGATTTCAACTACAACAATTCAGTTAGTGTTTTTTCATTAGTAAAACAATTCATTTGACATTTTCCGCCATTAAAATAGTTTAGTTTACCTTTTCTTTTTTTTCCACCTAATGCCCTAGTTGTATGTGCTTTCCCTCTCATCCCAAATTTCCATTAGCCTGCCATCCCCCTCCTCAGGCAAAAAAACCCCAAAACCTCCACCCTGCAAGGGATTACTATCAATGTTCTTTATCGATGGTAAGGCCTGTTTAGGTTGATTCGCCTCTTCATCTATGAGAATTTTATTTTATACTTTGATGCAGCTATTAGCGTATTGTTTTTACGAAAGTTGTGTTCAATTGATGTGGTCTAATATATTTGATGAAAATTAACATTCTAATTGCTATAGACTAGACTGTTCAACGGTACATATGCAACGTCGTTAATAATATTCATGGTGACGTTTTTATAATTTTGGAGTCATTCATCAGTAAAATCTGTATTAGTTATTTTGAAAGTTGAATTTCATTGTTTTAGATTTGCAATTCTTCAACGTGATTTTCATAGTAAGTGACATTTTGCAGTTTATTAATTAAATTGTTCCATTTTGTTTCACCCAACCAAAAAAAACAACTAGCTACTTTATCCTTCATCTCTGCTGATCTCATGAGTTATTTGATCTCCACGTTCATGTTCAAAGGAGAAAGTGACAAAAATTATACACATCATGCAATAATTGTTTTTACCTTGCATCAAATGAAAAATTTGACCTATAAATTCATTTGACATGAAAAAACATTTGCCATGAAAAATGATCATCCAGGAAAACCACTTCCTCTCCCACCAATCAATTAAAGTACATAAAGATGAATGAAAATTGAACATGTTATGATGAGCCAGATAACAATAACTTTTAATCAATGGCCATATAACTTGAATCTTCCATCAATGCCAGATCTAACATTTCAATCCTGCAGGCTCGAGTTATATTATTCGATCTATAAATACCTTGAAATTGTAGGATTGAGCTCCACGTTTCTAGATTGGTAAAATATTCATGCAACATAGCCATCCTTTTCACATTTGATCCAAACTTCATTCTGTCTTTCCATTATCTGTGGCCTCCTCATTGTGAACTGTTTCGCAGTCTCAAGTATCGGTTCTATTAGAATATTGTGACATGTTCTTCCACTTTGGATCAATTTGGTACAACATTTGTTTGTCACAGATGTCTTGTGAGACATAAGTACGTACGTCAACACCATATCTGCACAATCATCGCCTATTTTAGTTGCACACTCTTGTACGACAGCTTCATTTATTGGCTGACTCCAAGCAATCTCAAACAAGTTAAGAAACAGAAATAAGATGGATAAGTTGATGACTAGAATAGTTTTGTAGTCCATAGAAACTTTTTTTTTCAATTATGTTTATGAGTGTTAGTTAGAGATTATTATTATTATTTTTTTGATTCAAACATGTATAAGTTATAGTTTAGACAGAAATAGAGAAACCTTTGAGGAAAAAAAAAAAATTGTTTGCTAATTATGGAAGTGTAAGAAATTTTCTTTTAAGGATTTCCATCTATTTTAGGTTTGATTTCCTGTGGAATTGGTACACCCTACACTAACAACTCAAAGAAGGTGAAGGGGGCTTTTTTCCCCCTTTTTTGTCTAATGCCTAAAGTTTAGAAAAGAATTGGTCATAGATTTAAAACTAGCATTTTTAAGGGTGCAATTTTTATGCAGACAATTAATGAAGAAATTTAATTCCTATAGACAAGGTATTAAAGTATAGAAGTTAAAAAATTTTTATTGCCAATTTCAGATTAGGCACATTGGTGGGATAAAAAATTTGTTCCAGTATGAAAATCCAAAACTTTTCTCGATGGCATGTATATAATTTAGGATAGAAGCTGTTCTCAGTTGCTTCGACACAATGAAAACATCTTAATGTGTTATTTTGTTTAGAATCACAAAATTTTCCTTAATTACAATTAATTATTAATGGTGAAATTTTAGTATTCGTCATCTACATTGACCGCCAAAATGACATCTTAATAGGAATACTCTATTCACCAAGGTATATTATATGCATATTTCTATGACAATGACACTAGTTATAGGTGATAACACCTTTCAACTATTTCATTGTACCATTTAAAAGATTTCTTGTAAGAAGACATTTATTATTTTTCCAGAATTAAATATATGGGAGGAACTAGCTGAGGACACCCCCTAGACTATCCATATGATTAAGTTAGATAAGTTAAGAGGACGACAATGGATTTTTACTTGAAGTATTTTGTTTTTATAATTAATATAAATTTGTAAATTTCTTTTACTAAATTTATAAAATACTATATTTTATTCATTTGATAATGTTCTAAGTAGGGCCAGCAAAAAAATCCGTATCCGCTTAAAACTCGCAAAATCCACCCCCAATGGCCATGGGTGTGGGTATTGAAAATGAGAAAAAAGTGGGCATGGGACAGGTGCTGCTAAAACGGGTATAGGTATGAGTATGGGTGTGGGTATAGCTCCTGCTCGCCCCATACATGATGGACTAACTCACAAGTTCATATACACACTGAACCCCTTGAATTTTTTCAATAGGGCACAAGCGCCACTTTCACTAGTCTAGCATGTCCCCTCATGTGTGGGTACATGTACACAATTAATCAATTGGGGAAAGTGGCAAATTAAGACCGAGCAACTGCTCTGATATCATTTTATTTTTTTATATTAATTGGGTCATAAACGAAGAGTCATACAGGTAAGCTCAACTGTCGTTCACTCCCTTTAGGGCAATATGAACTTCCATTAATGGTTCTGCATTGAAAAGAAATTCTGTAACAATTGGAATTGTGTAACCGTGTTATACACTACATGTTCCTCTAAGCATGTTGACGGATGTTTTTGTTTTTTGGACCCACATGAGTGAAAAATGATTTCAAAAATCACATTTTTAATTCGATGGTCTTGTGTACCTTCAAGACATTTTTATTGAATTTGTGAGAATAGTGTTTTATTGGGGGGAAATAATTTTATCAAAAAATGATTTTCCAACTTTCTGTCATTTGGTGCACTAAAGATAGAGGAAAATCATTTTCACCCAAATAGGGGATAATAATTTCCATTTTATGAGGACGGAAATTGATTTTCTTGCATTAAACAATGTGCCCAAATGAAATCTAGGAGCAAAATCCAATTTCAAAGGTTTGAAGTAAAACTTGACTATTTGATGGGAAATATTAAAAGGAGTATAAAATGCGAATTTGAGCTCAATTCCTGAATTTATTGGGTTTTAGTTGATTTCAACTACAATAATTCAGTTAATGTTTTTTCATTAGTAAAACAATTCATTTGACATTTTCTACTATTAAAATAATTTAGTTTACCTCTTTTTTTTTTTTTTTTCCACCTAATGCCCTAGTTAGATGTGCTTTTCCTCTCATCCCAAATTTCCATTAGCCTGCCACGCCCCCTCCCTCAGCAAAAAAAACCCCAAAGCCTTCACCCCTCGAGGGATTACTGTCAATGTTCTCTATGGATGGTACCTATTTAGATTGATTTCTACACTAATAGCTAGTTTGTCATTAGTTTTTGTGGACAAAATTTGTCTCTTCATCTGTGAGAATTTCATTTTATCCTTTGATGCAGCTATTAGCGTATTGTTTGTACGAAAGTTGTGTTCAATTGATATGGTCTAATATATTGTGGTAGAGCTTTATTTTCATATTTATTCTATCCTTACTTACTTAGACATTTTAATTATTTGTAGCATATAATTGTATATTTGGTTGCGTTTGCATATTTAGGTAAACATAATGATAAAAATGAATACATAAGTTATTGGACTTAATTTAAGTTGTAATTATAATTATGGGCTAAAATATTGGGCCAATTTTTAACTTAATATTAATGTGCTACTTATTATATTTTTCTTCCTTATTTTTCAGATTAAATAGATCAAGAGAAGAATTATTAAAAACACCTCATTCCAGGCGACGAGTAACTTGGGCAACATCATCGAAAAACACCGTCATCGTCATATTCTTCATCACCATCTCACGGTAGAATCACCATCATCGAAACCATCATCAGCAGCCATCATCTTCACGCACCATCTCAGAATCACCGCTCTAGAATCATCATCATCATCTCAAAATCACACTTCTCATGGCATTCATCCCAAAATCATCATCACCATTTTCATCATAATCTGCACCCCCTCTGCTCATGGGCTAGCCCCACGATTTAGCATCTGGTTCTCCCTCTTCTTCCCTTCTATGAAGAAACCACCAGACCCTGGTGGCTCCTTCTAGCCTCTGTTCGCGTCGCCAAGCCCTCATACTCTGCCATTACTCGATTTCTCAAATGTTAGGTTCGGTTCCTCTATGCCTTCTACTGCTTCGTCCCCTTCCCCTCCATCGACGCTCCCATCGAACTCCTTGAAGTTCCCGGTTTCCCCATCGCGATTGTCCCGCTGTAGATCTGTTCCCTCGGTTTATGTTTTGGGATCTCGTACTGACCGTTTTCCCGAGCTTAATATAGCCATGGCTGCTGTTTGTGTCATATTCTTGCAATTAGACGATGGGATGGGTGGTAGGCCTGAATCTGCTAATGGACAAGCTATGCCCAACATCAGTAAGCTTCGGAAGGGGCCTGACGCATTTCAGCCATGGCGGATGGTTCAAGCTGCTGTCCCGATATGTGCAAAGGTAGACTATGCGGGCCATCCTCAGCCTACGCTGGTGCGTTTCGCAACCTTCACCCTCTCCTTTCACTGCCATGCCCCCCTTTCGGTTATCTTGGCCTTGTTTCCAGCCCATGGTTTTGCTGGCCCGCTTTTTTGGAAGAATTGGGGATGTGCTCCGACTGTGGGATGCACACTTAGGATGGATACTCGGACTTCTTGCTGGCCTAACTGCACTACCCTTCCCGATGGTCTTCGTTGTGAATCCGTGCGTCATTGCGCACAGTTAAGTTCCCTCGACCTCTATTCTCCTCCCTTGTTAGGCTCTCGTTTGCTAGCGCTCAGACCTATTGTGGCATTTAGTATTCAGCAATTTAGGAACTTTGTAATGAAGTGGATCGAGTTGCTCCGCCAATCTTTGGTGTTGAATGGCGATCTGGCTATGACTGAGCTTGCTTTATCTATCGATTCATGCTTCTGGCAGTATAGACATGGTTATTTTATTCTTGATTCAGCTAGTAGTCTTAATGGGAGTTGGGGTTTTCTATCGGTTGCCACCTTTTCTGGGTTCTGGGTTTGTGATCCCACTCTTGATTTTACTGTCCCAGCTCCGGGACTTGCCTGTGATTTTAACGTTCATTACTGTAATTGCATTAGTCATCTGCCTTTTTCATTACTGGGCTGGTCATACTGTTGGGTTATTGCTAGAGTTGCACATGTTACTCATGAAGTTTTGGCTACTGGCTTTGGTATAGCACTGCAATGGTTCTTCACGATGGAACTATTTTCTAGGTTGGTCGAGGATTTGTGTCTATTTCAGTTTACTTGCAGGGTAGGTATGCAGACTATGTTTTTCATTCCTTATGCTGTGCAGGGATTACTCTTCTTCGGAGCTGAACTAACCCTCGTTGTGTTGGGTTGGAAATTATTGTGGGTTTATATTTATTTCTGGCCATTGTCTCCTTATTGGATTCCTTCATTATTGTTTGTGGTTTGGCTGAAAAGCATGACATAGTTTTCGTTGGTTTCGATGTGGGATTCAACCCATGATTCTCAGTTCATTGATTGCCAACCCCTATTACGGAGGAGGCATCCGGTGATTAGATGATCTATATGGCTGCTGGGAACATGTCCAACTGGTTCTGTCAGACCTCTAGAAGTCATATTTACGATCCGGGTCGGTGTGTGTTTATGTTATGATTGTGCCATGGACTTGTATTCTATTCGAAGTGGATTAATTAATGTATTTTTGCATGTATTGTTGTTCTTAGCACTGTCATCGGTCTGGGAATTTATAACTGCTTTATGTATTCTGGTGAGCGGAATAAAGCGATTCAGCTTATTCCCAAGGCCATATTCTAGCTCGATCCTTTGGATCATTCGAACCTTTTTATATAGATGTCATTCTGCTATGTCTTTTGTAAGATGTTTGCCACTACTAAGATCTCGGTTGTCCATGTTCCCGCTGGGGGGTGGTGCTTCAAGCTCTAAATTTTCATGAAAGCTACATGTTGGAAGGTCCAAGGAGCAAAAAAAACTCAGGTTGTCCAAGAAGTTAAGTTCTTGGTCAGAACACATAAACCTGATATGCTATTCCTGCTTGAAACTTTGGTTAATGAATCCAATATACGAAGGATCCTCCTGGTACTAGGATTTGAACATTTTGATTTTGTGTCTCCAATCAACCACTCTAGAGGTATAGCGATTCTCTGGAATAATGGCAATATCCATGCTTCAGTCTTAATTAAAGAGCTTAGAGCTATTCATATGCTAGTCTATAACCCAGACAAATGCAAAACTCAGTCATTTCAGGAATATATGCTCTTGCGCAATATAGAGATAAGAGTGATTTTTGAATTTATCTTCAGGATCTTAATAGCGTTATAGATTTACCTTGGTGTCTAATGGGGGATTTCAATGAAATTTTATGCCCTAATGAAAAATTAGGAGGCCAGCCTTCTTCTACTAATCGATTCCTTCGGCTTAATAATTTTTTATCTGCTATTAGTGCTGAATGTGTTCAAGTCTCAGACCGCATATTTACTTGGAAAAAAAGGATTCATACTGACCTTATCTACGAAAGACTAGATAGAACAATAATTAGGAAAGATTGGAGTACTTTGTACCCTGATGTTTATGAAACACATGGTACATTTTCGTGCTCTGATTACTGTCTTATTATTATGTCGACTCGAGCTCAGTTACCAAAAACCAAGGCTTTTCCCTTCGATTTCAAAACTTCTGGGCCAAATATCAAGATGTTATGTATCGTGTTATGTATCGTGTTATGCGGAAATTAAAATGTGTCAAACAGGATGTCAAACAGTGGTCCAAAAGATACTTTGGAATTTTCATGATAAACTTAACATGAATGCATTAAAACTAGATTATGTGGAGGAAAGACTAATAGCTAACCCTAACAGCCATTGATTTAACTCCTGGCTGCAACGCTTGTTGAAGCAACGTGAGAAAATGATGTTATTGAACCAGAAATATTGGAGAAAGCTAGCGCAGAAAGAATGGTTAGTCAACGGTGATCGAAACTCTAAGTTCTTTTAGAATAAGGTCAATGTTAGACAGAAAAGGAAGTTAGTTATGAAATTGCGGGACGATTGTGGTGTTTGGATTGATGATCACAAGATGATTGCTTAGAAATTCATCTCAGATTTCAAACAGAGGTTCAAGTCTGTGCATAACAATGCCATAGTGTTGCCAAATTTAGGGCTCTCGAAAATAATTTCTGACCTTGATAATAGTGAGCTGATTAAACTTCCCAATTTAGAAGAGGTCAAATCTGCCTTGTTTAGTATTGATTCTAATAAGACACCAGGTCCAGATGGTTTTGATGCGGGGTTCTTTAAGAACTACTGGCATCTTATCAAGAAGGACCTTTTCAACTGTATTCTTGAGTTCTTTACATATGGAAAAATCTTGAAAGAGATTAATCATACCTTTATTGCTCTTATGCCGAAATCAACTAGTCCTACATAGACTAGTCATTACAGGCCCATTAGTCTATGTTCTACGATTTATAAAATTATCTCGAAAGTACTTGTTAACAGATTGAGACCCCTCCTAGACCACCTAATTTCTCCTTTCCAAAGCGCTTTTGTGCCTGGGAGATCTATTCATGATAATATCCTACTAACGCATGAAATTATGCATAAATTTAAGAACCTTAAAACTAAAACTGCCTGGATGGCCATGAAGCTAGATAAGGAGAAAGCGTACGACAGAATCAAATGAGATTGTATAATTAAATGCCTACAAGAACTAGGGTTTCATCCCACCTGGAACTCATGGATCAAACAATGCATCTCTTCAATTTCATACTCAATCATTGTTAATGATGAACCCCATGGCCTTTTTACCCCGTCCCGAGGAATTAGACAAGGAGATCCTCTCTCCCCTTATCTTTTTATCTTATCTATGGAAGCTTTAATTAATATGCTTCTAAAAGAAGCTAATACTCCAAGGTTTGGAGTAGGCTTTAAGATATGCCCCTCTTCTGTCACAATTTCGTGCCTACCTTTTAGCGACGACTGCCTACTATTTTGCAAAACTAATCTAGGAAGCTGTGCTAAGCTTAAAAGCATCCTGGATTTTTTTTTTGTTCAACTTCAGGACAATTAGTCAATTATCACAAATCGGCACTGACTTTCTCGCGTAATGCCACAGATACAAAAAAGCAACTAGCGACGGCAATATTCAATATTCCGCATCGAGAGTCTTTGGGTAAATATCTAGGATGCCCTATTTTCCAGGGCTGACCTTCTTATTCTACTTTCCAGGAGATTATCACTAAAGCAACCACCAAATTAGAAGGATGGAAAGCAAACTGTCTATTTAAAGCAGGGAGATCAATCCTCATCCAGTCACATTTGGAATCTCTTCCAGCTCACATAATGCAATGTTTTGAATTGCCATCCAAAACTAGCAATTATTTAGATAAATGTAACAGAGAGTTCTTCTGGAAAAAGTCTACCACAGAAAAAGGTATGCCACTTATTGCATGGGATAAAGTTTGTAGACCAAAAAGCCAAGGCGGATTGAGGTTGCGGAAAACAGAAGCCATGAATAAGGCCTTTCAGTGTAAATTAGCCTGGAAAATTCTTACTAATGTAGCTAGTCTTTGGGTCCAATCTATGAGGACCAAGTCCCTTCATTCCACTAACCTTTTTTCCTGCACACGGAAAAATTCGGATTCACCAGTTTGGAAGAGCTTACTAAAATGTAGAAGCCTTCTACAGAGAGGCATTAACTGGAAAATAGGCAGGGGGGATGAGATCTCCTTTTGGTTTGATAATTGGATCGAAAACAGGAATTTAGTTGAAATCTTGGGTGTGTCTGTAGATAGCATTGCCCACCCTGAAGTTAAAGTTTGTGAGTTTATTCGAGGCAACTCAGAATGGGACGTTTCCAAACTTAATCATTTCCTCAATAACACTCATGTGGTCCAGAAAATTAAGGGTATCACCATACCCATCCATGAAACTAATGACTCTATTTGTTGGCGGTTGAATAGCTCAGGTCCCTTCACAACGAAATCAGCTACATGGGTAGCTCACGACATCCATTCGCATAACTTATCACCATGGTCTTATAAATGGATTTGGAATATCGACACTATGCCTAAAATAAAAGTTTTCTTGTGGCAACTATGTCATAACTCCTTACCTGTAAGAGGTACTCTTCTTAAAAGGGGACTTAATTGCAACCCATGTTGCCTCCTCTGTCTAGGTGATATCGAATCTACAGAACATTTCTTCCAAGATTGTCAAATAGTCAAAAAAAGTGTGGGATCTTGCGGCACAACATCATTGGCTTCCCTCTGCCTTATCCCCTTTAGGATGCTATGATTTTTCGCAGTACCTTATTAAAATACATTCCTCCCACAATCCATCTCTGGAACAGAAATTCTCCTTTATCTTATGGAGTATTTGGAGATCTAGGAATGCAATAATTTTTAATGGTGATTTTTTCAACCCTGTTGCGTGCCTAGTTCGAGCAAAAAAAGCATATGCAGAGTGGCAAATCCGAACTTGTATGTCAGCTGATCATTTTCTTAGGGGACCTTCTTCCTCCCCTACTACCTCACTTCATTTTGTGAGGTGGCATCCTCCATCTCCAGGATTCGTCAAACTTAATTTTGATGGATACCTCATCAACTCATCAGCAGTAGAAGGTTTCATCATCTGGGATTGAACGGGCAAACTTATCAAGGCAGGAGCATGCCATTACGGCGATACTTCTATTCTAGTTGCAGAAGCAAGAGCAATGCGAGATGGATTGCTATTAGCAATCCAGGCTGAATTCAAGCAGATCGCTATTGAAGGTGACAATAAGATAGTAATCCAAGTACTGAAAGGACATATTCAAATTCCTTGGCAGATATCGAATATTATCAATGACATACACATATGGCAGAATCAAGGTATCCATCTTCTCATCAATCACATTTTCAGGGAAGCCAATATGGCAGCTGATTGGCTTTCTAAATTTGGACACTCTGTTACAACGTCCTTCTCTTCAGATACTTGCTTTTCTCTAGCTCTTAAGGTTATTTTGACTGATGATGTAGTTGAGTGTACTCTTGTGAGAAGAGGCGCTTAACATCCATTGAGTTTTATTTACCCATGTAAAAAAAAAAAGAAAAATTTTTTTTTCATCATAATCTTCATTTTGGTGTTGGTCTATTTCATTTGTTTCACTCGTTTCATTTTGGTGTTATTTATTAAAGACGTTTGTTTTAGTATTACTATGTTAAGCTAGTTTACTATTTTGTTTGACCTAATATTATAGTTTACCATTTGAAGTTATTCTTTTTGAGATAAGTTTTATGTGCTTAAATTTTATATTATATTTATGTGAATAGTCTAAGTTGACTTGGATTGATTGTTTAATATTGAATGTTAAATTATTTTTGTTTGACAAACTAAATAATTCTAACATTTAAGGTTCTGTTCTTTTCGTGGGTCAATCCACATTTACCAACCTCAACTCACTTCAATCTACTTCAACCCACTTCAACCCACCTGAAAAAAAATGCCAACTTCAACCTACTTTAACCTACTTCAACTCACTTCAACCCACTTCAACCAACTTCAACCCACCCCTTTATAATTTTAATAATTTGTAAAGTATCATATGGGATTTAGGGCCTGTTGTTTTCGTGAGTACATTGGGTGAGAAAAAGGGTGAAGTCGGTTGAAGTAGGTTGAGATAGGCTGAAGTTGGCATTTTTTTTTTTTTGAGGTGGGTTGAAATAGGTTGAACTATATTGAAGTGGGTTGATGTAGGTTAAAATGCATTGAAGTTGGTTTATTTTGTATGTGGTGGATTGAAGTGGGTTAAAATAACGAGAATGTAACTAATGTGTGATAATTTATGAAGTTATCGAAATTTGTGAAATTTATGTTCATACTTGTATATTTTTTATTTTTTATTGTTTATTGTTTATTTTGTATTTTGTATTTTGTATTTTGTATTTTGTATTTATTTTGTATTTTGTATTTTTTGTTGTTATTTTTATTTTTATTTTTATTTTTATTTTTATTTTTTATTTTTCATTTTTCATTTTTCATTTTTATTTTTTCATTTTTATTTTTATTTTTATTGTTCTTTTTTATTTTTCTTTTTTCTTTTTTATCTTTTCTTTTTATTTTTATTTTTATTTTTCATTTTTCATTTTAATTTTTCATTTTTTATTTTTCATTTTTTATTTTTTTTAATTTCTTGGTTCTTATTTTTTATTTTGTATTTTTATGATGTTTTTTATTTTTTACTTTTTATTTCTTATTTTTTAATTTTAATTTTTATTTTTTGAATAAAAATTTAAAAATTAAAAAAATAAAAAATTTTAAAGTAAAAAATAAAAAATAAAAAATAAGAATCAAGAAATTTAAAAAATTAAAAAATAAAAATAAAAAACGAAAAATGAAAAAAATTAGAAATAAAAAATAAGATAAAATTTTTAAAAATAAAAATGAAAAATGAAAAATACAAAATAAAAAATAAAAATAAAAAATAAACAATAAAAAATAAACAATAAAAAAATAAAAAATATAAAATAAAAAATAAAAAATACAAAATACAAAATATAAAAATACAAAATACGAAAATGCAAAATAAAAAATAAAAAATGAAAAATGAAAAATGAAAAATGAAAAATGAAAAATACTAAAATAAAAAAATAAAAAATGAAAAATAAAAAATAAAAAATAAAAAATATAAAAAATATAAAAAATGACAAATGAAAAATAAAAAATGAAAAATAAAAAATAAAAAAATAAAAATAAAAAATGAAAAACGAAAAATAAAAAATAAAAAATGAAAAATAAAAAATAAAAAATAAAAAAATAAAAAAATAAAAAATGAAAAATAAAAAATAAAAAAATAAAAAAATAAAAAAATAAAAAATGAAAAAATGAAAAACGAAAAATAAAAAAATTAAAAATACAAAAATAAAAAAATAAAAATATAAAAAAATATAAAAAATGTAAAACGAGAAATGAAAAATGAAAAATAAAAAATAAAAAAATAAAAAATAAAAAATGAAAAACGAAAAATAAAAAAATCCAAAATAAAAATCCAAAATACAAAATCCAAAATACAAAAATAAAAAATAAAAAATAAACAATGAAAATAAAAAAGAATAAACAAAAATTTTACAAAATTTCTATAACTTCATAAATTATCACACATTAGTTACGTTCTTATTATTTTAACCCACTTCAACCCACCGCATAAAAAATATACCAACTTCAACCCACTTCAACCAACATCAACCCACTTCAACCTACTTCAACCTATTTCAACCCACCTCAAAAAAAAAAATACCAACTTTAACCTACCTCAACCCACTTCAACCTACTTCAACCTACTTCACCCTTTTACCCACCTAATTTATCCACGAAAAGAACAGAGCCTAAATAGTGTCAACTAGTAACAACTTTTGACAATTAAGGCCAAAAGAATCAACTTAGTTCTAAATTACATGAATCTGCTGTAGAGAATTTAATGATTACAAAATAATTGTCATACTTCTACACTTATCTAAGCACACAAAACTAAGTGTGGTGGATAAAATAAGAGAATTGCGTACACATAATCCTCGCTACACTTACTAAGAGCAGAAAAATGTATCCACTCATATAGGATCTTCTAAAGCAATATCCACGCACATTAAGCGTGGCAGTTAATTCTCGTGAATAGGTGTGCTCCCCCATGCATACTAAGGGTGGTCGCCGTAATTTTATTTTTAAATTTTTTAAAAATCCCATCAGTAATTGTCTTAGTATTGGGCTTCTCGCTCACAGGCTTCACAGCCCTCCATGGCCAGAGCCTGATTTCTCGCACCTTCCCTCCATTCCTATCCTTTCTTCTTCCTTGACAACCCTGCACTGTTGTCGGTCACCTTTTTTGCCACAACCCATTCATTGTGGCCCATCAATCGACGGCGAGCGTTTGCATCTTTTGCAGCTTTCTCCTTGGCATAGTCGTCGGAGCATTCTAAGCAGTGAAGATTTCCACTGGCAATTCATCGTTTTAAGGTTCGATTGTTCACATTACATCTCCACAAGACTTCAATTTTCCAGGTTAGGGTTTTGGATTTCACTGTCTACTTGAATGAAAACTCTCTCGGTTTCAGCTTTTTGGTTAATAATTGTGGTACTCTTTCCCCAGAAATATGAATGACAAATTGAAAATCTATATAGGATCAAACTGTTGATGATTGTGGATGTCTGATTTATCTTTAATATCAAATCTCCATATGTAGGGGAAAGGCATATGTTAATCACGGAAAAACTTGCATTTGTTTTGAGGGGATGATCTAAAAATTGGTTTGGAAAGTACTAAAGCTGAAATAGCATTAGAAACTAGTGATTCTGGGACTTTGTCATTGCTCTGCTTTGTCATGAATTAGGTTCAAACATCAAATTGTCTATCCTTTTCTCTAATCTGATTGATGAGATTATGTGCAATTCCCTTGTTTCTGGCAGATTTCTCCAAAGCCATGGCTATTTTGCACCAAAAATTTGGGATTTAAGAGTGAAATTTTGAGTAAGCATAGAATAACTGGAAATTAGCTCCTCTTTTTTTTTTTTTTAAAAAAAAATTAAGGTTTGTGTGAATAGAAGAGAGTAACGGAGATTGCTAACATCGGCAATGCCAATCAGGATAGATGACCCTCCTGATCTTAGTTTAAAAAAGCCCGCCTGAGGCGCCTCGGCATGAGGCTACTGAGTTAGCGCTTCGGAGGGGATGAGGTGTGCCTCAAGAATGCGAGGCCATATTTTCCCCCTTTTTCTTCTTTTTCTTAGCCTGTCTTTGCCTTTTTTCTTCTTTTCCTTGGGAGCTAAAATATGAGTTAAACTTGTACCGTAAGTACATGCATTGGGGAACTACGATGATAAGATTACATATCTTAAGGTTATTCACGGTGTTAGTAGTCATATTGATGTCTAATCACGTTTTAAATACATTTATCTAACTTTGTTTATGCAAAATATGCTTTGTGAAATATGAAATACTTTAAAAAACTTTTATACAGAAGTGCGCCACGCGTCCATGATGCGTGCGCCTTCGCCTCGCGTCTTGCGCATCACGCTTTGGGACCTTATGCGCCTCAGTGCGCCGCCCGCTTTTTAAAACTAAGCTCTTGATTTAAGACTATACAAACTTAGAATGTTTTTGGCTGTCGCATCTGTTTGAGAAAGCAACGTCTTCTCTGAGTTAGAACATAACGTGACTTACTAGCAATTTCGAGCATGTGATAGTGTGCATATTCAATATAGATTATGTTAGTATACTTTCCAGCCTAGCACTTGGTACCCCACTGAAAGTGCTGATATGCTCAAGACTATCCCAACTTGAATGCTTTCCATGGTCTCATCTGTTTCAGAAAGTATGGTCTTTGCTGAGATTGCACACAATATGATTTACTAGATATTGCAAGGATAATAGGACATATGTTGAATGTAAATTATGTTAGTATATCTTCAAGCCTAGCATTTGATACCTTGATGAAAGAGCTACCATGCTGGGTATTTATCTTTCTGTGTTTTCATGTTACATGTTCCTAGTAGTATAAAGAGTTGCTCTAAGTGATCTTGGGGGAGAGAAATGAAGGGGGAAAGGAGAGGGGGTGTTCTTGTGCCACAGACATATGTAGAAGGCCAATTATCAGGTTCTGAAGCTTAAAACTTGCATTTATCACATCATTGAGTTTGGTATTGATATTAGCGGTATCTTAGTATATATATGACTCTGTACTATTAATCGCTTTCTTTAGATCACTTTTTTATTTCATAGACATCTAGTTGTGTGCTTCTATTGCATACTGGAAATCTGAGGTCCCTTGTTACTATATCCGGGTGAAAGTCCACCTGCCTACCCCTGAACTTCATTTAAACCTTACAATGCAACTTTTTTGACATTTCCAGCATGGTTGATGTCTGACATCTTCGAGAAACAGGGAGGATTGACTTTTTATTTGAAAACTCTTCCTTTAACCAGCAGATTTCTGAGTTGCCTGGCTGATGCTTGGTCATGCCCTCCCTCTTGGTCCTTGTGATGTCATGATTTTGTCTGCATTGCTAATGATTATTTTTGGTCAGCTTCAAGCGCCTAAGCATATATCCCCTGGTCTTGGTCTCTTGTACATGTATCTAACAGCTAGCCCCACTCTACGCCGTTTTGCTGAGGTGTATTTCGTGTTAAAGGTGTGTTTATATCTACGTAATCCAAGGATGTCACTATGCTTCAGGCATATAATATACACCGCTATGAGATTGGACAGAGATATAATTCTCATTATGATGCCGTCAATCTAGATGAATATGGCCCTCAGAAAAATCAAAGGATATGAACGAAGCAGTTGAATTTTATCATCTCAACTGATTATTTAAGTTATTGCCTTTTCCTTATCTTTTAAAAAAAAAAATTTAGGTTATGTCTCTGCATTCTTCTATCTTTGTTTGCAAAAACACTCGCTGATTTCAGCTTGGACATGCTAGCTTGGACTTCAATTATGATTTCAAAGAGTGCATTGGTTTGAAAGTCAAACCACGCAAAGGAGATGGGCTGCTTTTCTACTTATTGTTTACAAATTGAACTATTAATCCTGTAAATTCACTTTCGGATGATTAGAAACTTGCAAGACAATGAGCCCTGTTGGGGTAGCTAAGTCGGGCTAATGGCTTGCACTATGTCTAGTTCCGGAACAGTTTTCAGGGATAATTTCTCATTTATGGCTGGAAATCTCAGATGATTACAGTGATTTCTCCACTCTTAGTGAATTGAAGGTCCTTTATCTCTTTCTCCCCTTCCTTCTGCTAGTCCTACAAACTACCCTAGATTGTTCCTGGTGGTGATTTTTTGTATGCTTTTATTGGAATTGATAAGATTCAGAGAGTGTTTGCATCTCTTGACTGTGTGAGGAATATATCAGATGTTGAATCTTAAGGCTAATGGTTATTTGATAGATTTTGTTTTTTTGGATCTAACAGTATGCTTGATGGGTCTTTATGATCTGGCTTCAATTTTCAAAAAACAATAACACTCAGGGATTAGCATGAAGCCCAAGTAAGAGCCTTAAGATTACATAATGAAGATGCATGCAGACAACTTCAGTCGGAGCTTTTATATTTTATTTTGTGCCATTGTCTTCTCTGTCTAACCGCGTCACAATTTTCTTATCAAAATCCCCCCCTATGTGTCTCTTGGAGTGTGCAAGGTTCCCTAACTCTGGATCCTACATGACCTTGCTCAGTTTCTCCACATTTGCAGTGGGGGCTGTTGAGCTAACAGATGTAGATTGCTGCTTAGTTTTGCACTACTCTGGGTGCATGGACTCATTGGTGACTCGTATTTTCTATGATAGTTTGTAGGTTCTTAAGCAGCTTAATATGCCCCAAATTCAAGCATTGCTTTTTGATGAAAATGGAGACATTGAAAAACTAAAGAAACTCTGGGAAATTTTACCAACTGCTTATATGATCGGGAGACCAGAGCCATTGTTCAAGGAGCTGGTATGCATATGGCTACAACCTTATATTTTTATTTCATCACTTTCGATAACATTACATGGGTTGGTTGGAAACAGTTTCTCCTTGTTAGGGGTGATGGTGCATACATCTTGAACTCCTGGCCACATTGCTTTGTTGAGATTCAAATTGTGCTTGTTGATGTTAATTTCTTGAGGAGATACATGTTCTAAGTGCCTCCAGCCTTCAACTGTACTTGTGGGATTGATGTGCTGTCTGTATCCGAGTTAATCTTTTTGGTTATCTTTTTTAATAATTCTTTTTGTTTCTTGTGTTTTAATTGTCTAATAGGTTGCATTTTTGGAGCTAACCTCTTCCAGTAAAGAAAATGAAGATGGAGATTTTTTTATATAATCTTGGACGTTAGGCATGTTTTCCAAGTACAGTTTTAGGTAGTATATAGAGTAATAAAATTTTCAATCAGCTAGCTACAACAAAAAATTAGCAGGATGGATTCAAAACAATGTAAGAATATTTAGTTTTGATTGCCTTAGTCTTTTTTGCTATGTCTACAATTGCTTTTTTTTTTTAGGCACTACTGTATAATTTATTTTAATTAATTGATGTTTGATCTATTTTAATTTGTCGGTTTGTTAATTTTATTCATTTCTGTAGGATGATGCTAGTAATTAGTATAAAAATTGTTAATTAAAAAAGAACAATTGTATACAATTGTTCTATTTTTAACTTAATAAGCTTTATATTAATTACCAGCATTATTATTTTTTAAAAAATTAAAACGACACTAGTAACACTTTTAAGTGTGGGGAAAATTATGACTTCTTGTAGCTTCCAGAGTGGGCATAACGTAAAATTATTACACATAAATTATGGGTAATGAGTAATTACTCCGCATTTATAAGTGTGAGAAATGTAGTTCTACCCGCATTTCCATTAAGTGCGGAGAATACTTCCATACATTTGACTTCCCCACATTTAGCATAAGTGTGGGCAACTACTATTTCTACACTTATAAGTGTGGTTATTAGTAAAATTAAATGTGAAGGAAAATAACATTTTTTGTAGTGGGCCCTAATGCATTGAGTTTTTAATTTGTTATGCTGTAGAGTAATAAATTAAATGACTTAATAGAATTTATCTTTAGACGTTCTAGGGTGTATTAAACAGTAAGAGAAAATAGGAGTTACGGACGTTCTTAATTTACAGTTTAACTATTCAGTAAATATAATATGCGTATTAATGATTAAATAACGGAACATGGTAAAATATATATTGAGGTTACGCAATTTTCTCATTGAGTGATATTTGTTTTCTTTTATTCTGCGAAAATTTTAGTTTATAATTTAGGTGCTCAATAATTTAATTACATTAATTAGTTAGATATTTGAATATTTTATCCAATTACCTCCCCAGATTGGGTTTTTTTTTGTGATTGTTTGAGTCATAAAGTTAAATCTTAGTGGTCTTTAGTTTAGGATTTTTTTTATTTTGGTTATTTTATTTTCAGCAGATTTTTGTATGTTATTTTTATTATTTTGCTGAGATAGAAATTTATTTTTAATTCAATCTTTTTACTAGTGGTTAATTACAATTTTAGGGAGTCAGGGAAATGTTTATAGAATTTATTGAATCTGTTTCGAGCTTGCTATGATTTTTCTTCCATTTTTAGTTAAAAATTGTTTGCAGGTGAAATATTTGGTTAAAAAATCTAAAATTTTAGAATCAGATTTGATATATTTCTACACATCTCACATTAAATTGTCAGAATTTTATTCGAATGTTAAGTATGTTAATTAATTGAGTTTTGGAGTCAGTAATTTACAGTTTTGTTTGTTTTTTTTTATGAGAGTTCATTACTTTGTAATTTAAATCTATTTCCTTGTGGGATCGACTATACTTTCCTTATCTATAGTCCTTAACATATAATTACTAGGGTATTTAGGTTATTTAATTTGTAGGCACTGCGACACACCTTACATATTGGATGAAAATTAACATTCAAATTGCTATAGACTAGACTGTTAAATCTTCCATCAACGGTACATATGCAATGTCGTTAAAATTATTCATGATGACATTGTTATAATTTTGGAGTCATTCATTGGTAAAATCTATATTAGTTATTTTGAAAGCTGAATTTCATTGTTTTAGATTTGCAATTCTTCAACGTGATTTTCATAGTAAGTGTCATTTGGCAGTTTATTAATTAAATTATTCCATTTTGTTTCACCCAACAAAAAAAAAAACAACTAGGTACTTTACCTTTCATCTCTGCTGATCTCACGAGTAATTTGATCTCCACGTTCATGTTTAAAGGAGAAAGTGAAAAAAATTGTACAAATCATGCAATAATTATTATTACCTTGCACCAAATGAAAAATTTGACCTATGAATTTATTTGACATGGAAAAACATTTCCAATGAAAAATGATCATCCAGGAAAACCACTTCCTCTCCCACCAATCAATTAAAGTACATAAAGATGTATGAAAATTGAACATGATATGATGGGCCGGATAACAACAACTTTTAATCTATAGCCATATAACTTGAATCTTCCATCAATGGCAGATCTAACATTTCAATCCTGCAGGCTCGAGTTATATTATTCGATCTATAAATACCTTGAAATTGTAGGATTGACCTCCACATTTCTAGATTAGTAAAATATTCATGCAACATGACCATCCTTTTCACATTTGATCCAAACTTCATTATGTCTTTCCATTATCTGTGGCCTCCTCATTGCGAACTGTTTCGCAGTATCAACTATCGGTTCTATCAGAATATTGTGACATGTTCTTCCACTTTGGATCAATTTGGTACAACATTCTTTTGTCACAGATGTCTTGTGAGACATAAGTACGTATGTCAACACCATGTCTCCACAATCATCGCCAATTTTAGTTGCACACTCTTTTACGACAGCTTCATTTATTGGCTGACTCCAAGCAATCTCAAACAAGTTAAGAAACAGAAATAAGATGGATAAGTTGATGACTAGAATAGTTTTGCTGTCCATAGAACCTTTTCTTTTCAATTATGTTTCTGAGTGTTAATTAGAGATTATTAGTTTTTTTTTTTTAATTCAACCATGTATAATTTATAGTTTAGACAGAAATAGAGAAACCTTTGGAAAAAAAAATATTGTTTGCTAATTATAGAAGTGTAAGAAATTTTCTTTTAAGGATTTCATCTATTTTAGGTTTGATTTCCTGTAGAATTGGTAGACCCTACACTAACAACTCAAAGAAGGCGAAGGGGGCTTTTTCCCCCTTTTTTGTGTCATGTGTAAAATTTAGAAAAGAATTGGTCATAGATCTAAAACTAGTATTTTTAAGGGTGCAATTTTTATGCAGACAATTCATGACGAAATTAATTCCTATAAACAAGGTATTAAAGTATAGAAGTTGCAAAACCATGTATGAACAAAAATTATTATCTAGGTGTCTAAAGATGACTTAGTGATTACTATAGAAAATGCTCGGAAAAAGGTGTAATATTTTTCTATTTTTTATTGCCAATTTTAGATTCGGAAGATTGGTGGGATAAAAAATTTGTTCCACATTAAAAATCCAAAACTTTTCTCAATGGCATGCATATAATTTACGATAGAAGCTGTTCTCAGTTGCTTCGACACAATGAAAACATCCTTTGACGAGACACTGATAAGGACCTTAATGTGTTATTTTGTTTAGAATCACAAAATTTTCCTTATTAATGGTGAAATTTTAGTATTCATCATCTATATCGACCGCCAAAATGACATCTTAATAGGAATGCTCCATTCACGAGGATATATTATATGCATATTTCTACAACAATGACACTAGTTATCAGTGATAACACCTTTTAACTATTTCATCATACCATTTAAAAGATTTCTGGTAAGAAGACATTTATTATTTTTCCATAATTAAATATATGGGAGGAACTAGCGAGGACACCCTCTAGATTATCCATATGATCAAGTTAGATAGGTTAAGAGGAAGACAATGGATTTTTACTTAATATAAATTTGTATATTTCTTTCACTAAATTTATAGAATACTATCTTTTCTTTATTTGATAATGTCCTGAGTAGGGCCAGCAAAAAAATCCGTATCCACTTAAAATCCGCAAAATCCACCCCCAACGGCCATGGGTGTGGAAATGTGAAAAAAAATGGGTATGGGACGGGTATCGCTAAAACGGGTATAGGCATAGGCATGGGTTTGGGTATAGCTCCTACCCACCCCACATCTAGTTGACTAACTCACAAGCTTATACACACACTGAACCCCTTGAATTTTTTCAATATGGCACAAGCGTCACTTTCGCTACTCCAGCACGTCCCCTCATGTGTGGGTACATGCACACAATTAATCAATTGGAGAAAGTGGCAAATCAAGACCGAGCAACTGCTCTGATGCCATTTTATTTTTTTTACATTAATTGGGTCATAAACAAAGAGTCATACGTAGAGGTTCAAATGATGATCAAACCCAGAATTGATTGGCAATGGGTGGAGTAACGGACAAGCTTATATACATACTCAAACCCTTCAATTTTATCAATGTAGGACAAACTCCACTTTGACACTCCAACACATCCTCTCACATGGTAATAAAGCCCAACACATGTGCCCAATTTTAAACAAACAGGAACGATAGCAAATCAAGGTCGAACAACCGTCTCTGATATCACGTTAAATTTTTTTAATCAATTGGGTCACAAACAAAGAGTCACGCGTATATGCTCAAGTGAGGTTCGTACCCAATACTAATTGACAATAAGTGGAGTAACTCACAGACTTATATACATGCTCGAAACCTACAATTATATCAATGTGGGACACACTCCACTATCATATTCTTCACAGGCAGTGATTATCCAATCATGCTAGCAATCACAGGCAATCAAAGGAAATTTAAACCAAGTGATCTAATGGTAAGCCAAATCAAAGGTGCAATGGCTAGATAGCATGAAATCTCGCCTGAGGATACAAATACTGGCTAGTTCAATTCTGGCGTTACTGATCAAGGTGGAGTCATGATTCCCATGAAGGGAAGTTTAAGAATCATACAATACATCAGCATTGTTTTAAATTTCAATTTTCAAACTTGCTAACACAATTTTTATGTAAACACTCATTTAAAATTTGTAAAATATGGCATAGTTTAGACTTTTATTAAACTAAATATACTAAGAGAATAAATTGATTATTAGATCAATTATAGAACAACTCCCTAATTATTATATATAAATATAATAACTAACTTAATAATAACTTATGAATGCTCATTTCATAGTAAAAACAAAATTCCAAAAAAAAAAACCTCGTGAATTTGATATTTAGTAACAACCTATGATGCAACTTCAAAACGCAAGAATATATATATACGTATGAATGTGATTATACGTTTGTCTATTATATCTTGGAGAGAAGGGATCAAATAGGACACCTCATCGCTCAATTCTTAGGCTTATACTTGCACGAATTAGTTTAGGAGAGTTACATTATGTCAAATATATATTGTCATTATTGCGAAAGTGGTTGTCGCGGTTTTCTTGTTATTTGATTATGAAGATTAAAGTCGGAGGCCGACTATTCGAATAAATTTGATAGTCAACTTAGATGTCTGGAGACTAAGAGTTGCAGAGTCAACTTGAAGGTGATACAACAAGGTGTGTCATTTGTGCAACTGTCTGACTGCAACAAAACAAAAGTGTTTGATCTTAGAGTTGGAGAACTCTAGGTTGGGTTGTGAGCTTGTTGAGACCAAACCTCTTTGAGATATCGTACGGCATTTTTCGCATTTAAATCTCACATTTAATTTCATAATTACTTTAATTTTTGCAATCATCCTATTCACTCCCTTTTGGGCAATATGAACTTCCATTAATGGTTATGCATTGAAAAGAAATTCTGTAACAATTGGAATTGTGTACATCGTGTTATACACTACATGTTCCTCTAAGCATGTTGACGGATGTTTTTATTTTTTGGACCCATATGAGTGAAAATGATTTCAAAAATCACATTTTTAATTCGATGGTCTTGTGTACCTTTGAGACATTTTTATTGAATTTTTGAGGATGGTGTTTGATTGGGGGGCGGGGGGAATAATTTTATCAAAAAATGGTTTTCCAACTTTCTATCATTTGGTGAAGTAAAGATAGAGGAAAATCATTTTCACCCAAATAGGGGATAATAATTTCTATTTTATGAGGACGGAAATTGATTTTCTTGCACTACACGATGTGACCAAATGAAATTTAGGAGCAAAATCTAATTTCAAAGATTTGAAGCAAAACTTGACTATTTGATGGGAAATATTAAAAAGAGTATAAAATGCGAATTTGAGCTCAATTCCTTAATTTATTTGGTTTAAGTTGATTTCAAATACAACAATTCAGTTAATGTTTTTTCATTAGTAAAACAATTCATTTGACATTTTCCACTATTAAAATAATTTAGTTTACATCTTTTTTTTTTTCCCCACCTAATGCCCTAATTTGATGTTCTTTTCCTCTCATCCCAAATTTCCATTAGCCCGCCACGCCCCCTCCCCCAGCAAAAAAATCCCCAAAGCCTCCACCCCTCGAGGGATTACTGTCAATGTTCTTTATCAATGGTAAGCCCTATTTAGATTGATTTCTACACTAATAGATAGTTTGTCATAAGTTTTTTATGAACAAAATTTGTCTCTTCATTTGTGAGAATTTCATTTTATCCTTTGATGCAGCTATTAGCGTATTGTTTTTACGAAAGTTATGTTCAATTGATATGGTCTAATATATTGGATGAAAATTAACATCCAAATTGCTATAGACTAGACTGTTAAATCTTCCATTAGTGGTACACATGCAAAGTCATTAAAATTATTCATGATGACATTGTTATAATTCACTACAAGAATCCGTATAAATAGAGGCCGAAAAATAGAGACCGAAAACTAAAGCAGTCTCTAATTAAGTTTGAAGACCGAATTCAGAGATCGGTATCAAATTGAAATCAATTCAGAGACCTAAATTAATATGCAGTCTCCACTTGAGACCAACATAATTTTCGGTCTCAAATTTTGGAGACCAAATGACAATTAGAGACCATCAAAAAAATTTCGGCCTCAGATTTAGATATCAAACTCCAAAATGGGTTTTCATCAGAGACCAAAGAGATTTTCGGTCTCAGATTTAGAGACCAAAGTCCTGGCACAGTTTCCATTAGAGACCAAAATAAATTTCGGTCTCGGATTTTTTAGACCAAACTTCTAGAAGGAGTTTCACTTAGAGACCAAAAATCCCAGTCTCTAAGTTTGGCAACAATTCGAGGTTCTTTATTTGCCAGAATGCAGGATTTCTTCTCCTTGCTCTTGCTGCCTTCAATTCGCTCTCAGCCTCTCACTGTCTTCTAGATCTCCTCACCTTACTCCCGGTTCCATCTCGTCTCTTCTGCGCTGTTGCCTGCTATTTTGCTATTCTCTTCACTTCTGTCCTCAGCCAGTACGCACCACCAGCGTTGGCGAGAAGGAGTCTCTACTGGCTGCTTCAGACGCCTCAAAAAACAGCAAGGTATTGACACTCATATCCCCTCTTCTGTTGGTTCGTTCTCAATGTAGATCTTGCCTTTGTTTTTCTCTTCAATTTGAGGTCTTGTTTGTTGCCAATTTGTGATTGCATTTGCTATTTCTTCCTTCTTATGGGTCTTGTTTGCTATCAATGAAAATGTCGATTTGAGGTTTCTAGGGTTACGTGTGGCATTGTTTTTGCCACTAGATCTCTTAATATGTGAATACAACTGGGTTTGGCTTCGTTGGTGAGGGATTTGCTAGCGGTTGAACTCTTTTACGAGTATGCACACCATGTATTTGTAAAAATGCCTAAGAGATGAGGTTGTGGAAGGTTAAAAAGGCATGTCACAACTACTAGAAATGTATGCGAGAAGTTTATCTTAAAATAAGTTCAAATTATGTAGACAATCTAGTGGAACCAGACAGGGATTTCACATAGTATATCTATATTTTTCCCAAATGGTGATGTTTTGTCACATGTCCCAAGTCTTAAAAGCACCATTGCTTCTAGTTCTACTCCTAACTTGATGCATTTTTGCTAGAAGGCCATGTTCTGTTTTACTTGGACTGCAACATGAATGGTAAATTGTCATACTATCAGACCTATTTTTAACTTAATTCATTATTGTACGAGTGACATTGTGAGGTCATATGTAGGTTGCTGGAGCGGCCGTGATCTTTGAAGTGCAAAGAAACACAAAGTCATAAGCAAAAAGGAGGAAAAACGGATGCAAGAACTGGAGGTAATGTGAAGAATCACTGCCTTGAAGTCATTCTTGATGTCAATGTTCTTTGCATCAGTTATCATTTCCTATGATTCAGAAAGGCTTGAGCTTCATCAAAAGCTTTTGTAAATAAGGGTAAGGTTTGACAGGTGATGGCTGCTACAAAATCTGAAATTTATCTCTAAACCATTTTATCAATTTTCTTAGCTACCAAAATTAGTTATAGATGTAAAACTGCCAACTTGTAAATACCATCCCCAAAACCACGAAGGAAGATTCGTATTCTAATATGTACTACTTGGACCTAATACTGTTGGACATTCCATGCCCTTTGTGGCATGTGATCTAATCCATCAAAACAAGTGATCTTAATATACCAGTATGTTACTGAACGAAAACAGGATCAACTACTTGCGCAATTTTTGATTAGAAAAAGGAGCACAAAACGATTGAAAAGATAAAACAATGAAGCGTGCTAGAAGACAATCAAGAACATTAATTCACAAAACAAATGATTTGAGGTACAATCCGCTGTTGAAGTGTGAATGAACTCTTACCAAGTAGTTAACAATTGTCTGCGAAGAGCAAAGATATGCACAAGTCAAGATATATACCAAAACTCATGCCATCCAAGAATAGCAGAGCAAATTAGTCTATTACAAAGCATATGTCCTATGAGATACAGACAAGAGAGAAAGTATTGGCATTGTCAGTCCATTTGAGCCTTACCTTGAAATAGGGGGTGTGGTGGGCATCTTATTCACTATTACAGAAGAAACATAGTTTATATTGTATAAGTATCCCTTTTTGTAATATTGAAATTAGTATAAATTCACAATAATTGAATTGAATAAAATCTAATTATGATAGTTAGTGCAGTTGAATTCAGATAGAAAGTAATTATTCTTACTAGTTACCTCTGTCTATTGTTTACTTAACTTATCGAGCAAGGACTGCATTAGATATATGTAATTGCATTCATTACATAGTGCCGAATAGTATTAACATGATTGGCTAGTAATATGTACAGTTCCTCATGAGACAATGGATCTAATTTAGGAGTGGATGTACAATAGAATAGAAGGGAGGTATCTAAGCAAGGTATTCATTCAGAAAGTGGATGAGTTTATTAAGTTACAAGAAGAGTTTTAGAGGTGCCAAAAACTGAAGTGCCCCTGCCTGAGGTGCCGCAATGTACCATACCTTGATATAGACACGATTAAGTTACATTTGTACCAGCGAGGGTTTCGTCCAAACTATTACAGGTGGGTGCATCATGGTGAAACATTCCTTGAAGATGATGAAGCTGTAACTTCCTCATCTAGTGCACAAATAATACCCAACCCTATGAGGGATATGGTGATGGATGCTTATGCACCTGCGTCATCCGCATTATTACAAGAGCTATTGCACAATGAGGAGCATGAACCAATTCCAGAGGTGAAAAGATTTCTTAAACTCCTCAAGGCAGCAGAGAGACCATTGTACGAGGGATGTGAAATGTCACTACTGAAAGCTGTGGTATGGCTTACCAATCTAAAATATGAATATAATCTACACTATCGAGCGGTTGATGGTATTGCATCTTTTATGAAGGAGATATGCCCAAATAACAATGACATGGTGGGCAATTACTATGAGATTAAAAAGTTGCTTGCGGGCCTTGAACTTCCACATCGTAAAATAGATGTTTTTCCCAATGGTTGCATGTTATTTTGGAAGGAGCTAGATAGCCTGGATAGATGCTCTTTTTGTGATGAAGGAAGATACTTGAGAATGAGCAAAGAAGGAAGGCAAATCTTGAGGAAGCAATTAATATATTTCTCCATTGGACCTCGACTACAGTGCCTTTATGCAACAAAGAAAACAGCTGAGAGTATGAGATGGCACCATGAGCACAAGCGGCCTACCTGGGGTCATGGCACATCTATCGGATAGTGAGGCATGGAAACATGTAGACGTTTTCTATCCTTCGTTTACTGTCGAACCACGTAATGTAAGGCTAGACTTGTGCACTGATGGCTTCTCACCATTTGGCCATTATGGTCAAACATATTCATGCTGGCCAGTGATTGTGACCCGTTATAATTTGCCCCCATGGATGTGTAAGAAAAGACAGTTTATGTTCATTGCTCTCCTCATTCCTGGCCCAAAGAATCTAAAAGGAAATCCGGACATATATATGCAACCTCTTATTGAAGAACTTGTGCAACTGTGGAATGAAGGAATACTGATGTATGATTTATCCCTGAGGTAAAATTTCTTAATGAAAGTTGTCATTCTTTGGACTGTGAGTGACTTCCCCGCTTATGGCATGTTCTCTGGCTGGATGAATGTTGAAAGATTAGCGTGTCCCTATTGTATGGAACACACAAAAGCATTCAGCTAGCCCAGGGGAACAAGCAATCCTGATTTGTTTGTCATCGCCAATTTCTCCCAAAGGATCATAGATTTCGGCGTGATAAATCTGTATTTTACAAAAACAGGGAGGACCATTCTGAACCTCCTCCTATGTTGACCGGGCAGTAGGTTTGGAGTCATGTGTGTTCGTTCCTAATGGCAGTAGATCACAAGGGAAAAGTGGATGGCTATGGATGGTCTCATAATTAGACAAGACGTAGCATATTTTGGGAACTCCCTTATTGGAGCAAGCTATTAATACGGCATAACCTTGACATCATGCATATTGAGAAAAATGTTTTTGAGCAAATAATTAACATGGTGATGAATGTAAAGGATAAAACAAAAGATGACCTCAACGCGAGGAAGGATATGCTTACTCATTGTAAACATAGGAGACTTAAAGTCCGCGTTGTTGAATCTGGTGAAGGAAGCCGACGAGAAGTTATGCCACAAGCTTCATATGTTTTACAGAAGGAGCACATAAAGATGGTATGCAAATGGATCCGTAAATTAAAATTCCCAGATGGTTATGCCTCAAACTTGGGTAGGTGTGTGGACGTGAGAAATGCTTCACTGCATAACTTAAAAAGCCATTATCATATTTTCATGCAGCGTTTTTTGCCTCTGCCTTTCAGAGATCTCTTACCCACCAATGTCTAGAATGTGCTAACTGAACTTAGCCAGTTCTTTCGAGATTTGTGTTCCTCCAAATTGCATGTTGATAACATAGTCCGTTTGGAGAATAACATTGCAGAAATATTATATAAGTTTGAACAAGTTTTTCCCCATGCATTCTTCAATGTAATGGAGCATCTACCTGTCCACTTATCTACTGAACTAAAACTTGGAGGCCTGGTTCAATATCGATGGATGTATGACTATGAAAGGTATGATATGATTCATGGAAATCATGTCTCAAGTTATGTACACAAATGATGTTTCAATTTATTGAATTACAGGTTTCTTCATCATTTAAAGGGGAAAGTAGGCAATAAAGCACGTGTTGAGCCTTTAATTTGCTATGCGTACTCAATGGAAGGGATAACGAACTTCATTGCAAACTATTTTGATAATAGTGTTGATGTTAGGGCACGAGATTTGCCCAGAAATATGATGAACAGTGACCAGGACACATCTAATGCCAATCTTCTGGACATTTTCTCCGGTAATATTGGATATGCCCCGAATGAGGGCAGTGTGCGGTTCTTAGATCATTTACGTCGTCAATTGGCGCTATCGAATTGTGGGTTGGTAGGAGAATATAAACGGTAAGTTTCTGCATTACATATGGAGGAAAACGTATATACATTAAACACGACTACGTGGTGTTCTCCTTATATTGTGTAAGATCTTGAGGCCGAGATGGTCCAACAAAACCCTCATGTTTGGGTCGAGGATGTGTGGGCAAAGTTTGAGGAAAGATTTCCAAAATGGTTCAAAGCATATGTACGTATTTCCACAATGTGTTTTCCTTACATTGAGGAAGTATTTTTGTAGTTTTATGATAATGACCTCATATTTGACCATTTGTGGCTATGACGACCATGTAGGTCTTGCACTCCAACATCAACAATGATATCCTAAGAGCACTTGGATATGACCCTAAAAGGCATGTTCGTCGTTGGGATCATTATTACATCAATGACTTCAACTTTCATACATATGAATATGGGAAAAGCAAGTCAACAATGAATCACGGCGTGTGCGTGAAAGGAACAGATGGAAAGGAATATTATGGTATTCTTCAGGATGTAATTGAGTTGAGTTTCACTATGTTCGGGATATTCATCCATATAAGACAATCTTGTTTAAGTGGGATTGGTATGACTACGTTAATGGTGTTGTTGTTCATGATACATACAAATTGGTTGATGTCAATCACACGAAGAGATATCCCAAGTATGATCCATTTGTCCTTGCAAGTTAAGTCACCCAAGTTTTCTGTATGCATTATCTTATGAAAGACAACAGTAAAAAGGATTGGTGGGTAGTGTTGAAAATGAAACCAAGGTCAATAATAGATGCCCCCGACGAGGATGCACCATTCCAAATAGATGAAAACGACAACCCACCAAATTTAGGAGATATTGAATAGACGATGATGTTGATATCGTTCAAAAAGAGGAAAATGACACAGATGACAATGTGGACAAGGAGGTTGACGCCATCGATGATGGATATGGAGAGGATTGGCATGAGGGGTTGCTAGAAGAAGACGATGATAATGTTTATGAGGATGATGATGACTACTTCACCGATTCAATGTTTATTTAGTGCACGTCGATGACTAATTTATGCGCAGCTTATGTTTTTATGTGTTGGAACTTATATTGAGTATTTTAAATGTATGCAAACTTCTGTTGTAGTTTCTCCCTGTATTTGTTATATTATTTGAATAACATGTTTTCATATCGAAGTGCGTATTGCTTGATGCTGAATTGTATTCATGCATTTTGTCACCTTCATAGCATAATATCTAACATTGCTAAGTGCATCATATTTAGTGTCGTTTGGCATACAATCTTCTAATTTAAATGCATGCACTCATCTAACTGATTCACCTAACATTGCGCAGAAGTAGGTATACATGGATGGTTTAAGCAGATCCATTGCCCAGTATGACTTTCAGGAGATGCAACCTCTGGAGATTCTGTTGGAGGCCCATAGCACGCTATTGACAAGGGTACGACTTGTGCCTAACACCAACAGGTGGTAGGTGTCATTCACTTTCAAAAGCCACAAACCTGAGGCACACTACATTTTCATCTAATTTGTGGGCAATGCTCTATCGTAGGTTTGGTCATTAAGATGTCACATGAGCCATCTCCGAGACGATTTGAACTTACTACAAGGACGCCTTCACGTGTTGGAGAGACGCCCCTGAGGATCACAAGCGGTTTTGATAGAATTGTTTTAAAGTAAAGGTTTTAAGCTTTACAATATGGTATGTTGGTTGGTATACTAGCATTGATTTAGGTACATCATACCAACATTGATTTGAGTTGCATAAGTATTCATAGATAAATTGATTTAGGTACATCATAAGCCTTAAACGTCAATCATATCACTTAAATTCATTGAACATGTATGTGACATAAACATTGATCCTGTTTTCTTAATTTTTGGGATGTAAATCCCAATGTTCCGAATGTGTGATCTGTTGAGATGTATACTTGGTGTACTCTGGGTTTGTGGTCCGTTGAGCATGCGAATGTCTTTTGTACTTTTATTTATTACAGAGAAGTAATGTATGGCTTTAAACCTGGGATATGGTCAATTTTTAGGCGGAACTCTGTCCGTTTTTTCCAGAAATATATATATATATATATACACACATATACATAGACCCCCCCGCACACACAGAGATATATATATATATATATATATACACACACACACACGACCCCCTCACAGAGAGAGAGAGAGAGAGAGAGATATATATGTGTGTGTGTGTGTGTGTGTGTGTGTGTGTATATATATACATACATATATATATATATATATGTGTGTGTGTGTGTGTATATATATATATATATATATATATATATATATATATATATATATATGTATATACACACCACACATACATACATACATACATATATATATATATATATAGATATATATATATATATATATATATCTATATATAATATATATATATACATACATACACATACATACATACATACATAATATATACATACTACTATATATATATATATAGATATATATATATATATATATATATATATATGTATGTATGTATGTATGTATGTATATATATGAATCTCATCATCACCATCCATGACGCTATTATTAGCAAGTTAGGACTTGCTTCCACCTTTAACTATGCGTGTACCTAAGTGTACACTTTAGGGTATTTTATCATTATATGAAAACTTGATGTATACTTGGTGGTGTGTGAATGCAAACCCCAATGATCCGGATGTGTGATCCGTTGAGATGTATATTTGGTGTGCTTCGAGCGTGTGGCCCGTTGAGCGTGCGAATGTCTTTTGTAGTTGTATTTATTGCTTTCACGATAATTTATAGTTTAGACAGAAATAGAGAAACCTTTGGAAAAAAAAAATATATTGTTTGCTAATTATAGAAGTGTAAGAAATTTTCTTCTAAGGATTTCCATCTATTTTAGGTTTGATTTCCTGTAGAATTGGTAGACCCTACACTAACAACTCAAAGAAGGCGAAGGGGGCTTTTTCCCCCTTTTTTGTGTAATGCGTAAAATTTAGAAAAGAATTGGTCATAGATCTAAAACTAGTATTTTTAAGGGCGCAATTTTTATGCAGACAATTCATGACGAAATTAATTCCTATAAACAAGGTATTAAAGTATAGAAGTTGCAAAACCATGTATGAACAAAATTATTATCTAGTTGTCTAGAGATGACGTAGTGATTACAATAGAAAATGGAGGGAAAAAGGTGTAATATTTTTCTATTTTTTATTGCCAATTTTAGGTTAGGCAGATTGGTGGGATAAAAAATTTGTTCCACATTAAAAATCCAAAACTTTTCTCAATGGCATGTATATAATTTAGGATAGAAGCTGTTCTCAATTGCTTCGACGCAATGAAAACAACCTCCGACAAGACACTGATCAAGGACCTTAATGTGTTCTTTTGTTTAGAATCACAAAATTTTCCTTAATTACAATTAATTATTAATGGTGAAATTTTAGTATTCGTCATTTATATCGACCGCCAAAATGACATCTTAATAGGAATACTCTATTCACCAAGATATATTATATGCAAATTTCTACGACAATGACACTAGTTATCGGTGATAACACTTTCAACTATTTCATCATATCATTTCAAAGATTTCTTATAAGAGGACATTTATTATTTTTCCATAATTAAATATACGGGAGGAACTAGCGAGGACACCCCCTAGATTATCCATATGATCAAGTTAGATAAGTTAAGAGGAAGACAATGGATTTTTACTTGAAGTATTTTGTTTTTATACTTAATATAAATTTGTATATTTCTCTCACTAAATTTATAGAATACTATCTGTTATTCATTTGGTAATGTCCAAAGTAGGGCCAGCAAAAAATCCGTATCCGTTTAAAACCCGCAAAATCTTCCCCCAACGGCCATGGGTGTGGGTATTGAAAATGCGAAAAAAAATAGGTATGAGACAGGTACTGCTAAAGCGGGTATAGGTATGGGTATCTGTGTGGGTATAGCTCCTACCCGCTCTATACCTGGTGGACTAACTCACAAGCTTATATACACACTGAGCCCCTGGAATTTTTTCAATACAGCACAAGCACCACTTTCACTACTCCAGCGCGTCCGCTCATGTGTGGGCGCATGCACACAATCAATCAATTGGGGAAGGTGTCAAATCAAGATCGAGCAACTGCTCTGAAGCCATTTTATTTTTTTATATCAATTGGGTCATAAACAAAGAGTCATAGATATAAGCTCAAATGACGTTCAAACCCGGAATTGATTTGCAATAGGTGGAGTAACTGACAACCCTCTCTGATACCATGTTAATTTTTTTTATATCAACTGGGTCACAAACAAAGAGTCACACGTATATGTTCAAGTGAGGTTCCTACCCAATTCCAATTGACAATGAGTGGAGTAACTCACAGACATATGCATGCTCAAAACCTTAAATTATATTAGTGTGGGACACACTTCACTATCATTTTCTTCACAGGCAGTGATTATCCAATCATGCTAGCAATCACAGGCAATCAAAGGAAATTTAAACCAAGTGATCTAATGGCAAGTCAAATCACAGTTTGTCTATTATATCTTGGAGAGAAGGGATCGAATAGGACACCTCATCGCTTAATTCTTAGGCTTATACTTGCACGAATTGGTTTAGGAGAGTTACGTTATGTCAAATATATATTGTCATTAGCGGTTTTCTTGTTATTTGATTATGAAGATTAAAGTTGGAAGCCAACTATTCGAATAAATTTGATAGTCAACTTAGATGTCTGGAGACTAAGAGTTGCGTCATTTGTGCAACTGTCTAACTGCAACAAAATAAAAGTGTTTGATCTTAGAGTTGGAGAACTCTTGGTTGGGTTGTGAGCTTGTTGAGGCCCAATCTCGTTGAGGTATCGTAGAGCATTTTTCGCATTTGAATCTCGCATTTCATAATTACTTTAATTTTTGCAATCACCCTATTCACTCCCTTTTGGGCAATATGGACTTTCATTAATGGTTATGCATTGAAAAGAAATTCTGTAACAATTGGAATTGTGTACACCGTGTTATACACTACATGTTCTTCTAAGCATGTTGACGGATGTTTTTATTTTTTTGGACCCACATGAGTGAAAAATGATTTCAAAAATCACATTTTTAATTCGATGGCCTCGTGTACCTTTGAGACATTTTTATTGAATTTCTGAGGATGGTGTTTGATTGGGAGGAAATAATTTTATCAAAAAATGGTTTTCCAAATTTCTGTCTTTTGGTGAAGTAAAGATAGAGGAAAATCATTTTCACCCAAATAGGGGATAATAATTTCCATTTTACAAGGATGGAAATTGATTTTCTTGCACTAAACGATGTGACCAAATGAAATTTAGGAGCAAAATCTAATTTCAAAGATTTGAAGTAAAACTTGACTGTTCAATGGGAAATATTAAAAAGAGTATAAAATGCGAATTTAACTGAATTCCTGAATTTATTGCGTTTAAGTTGATTTCAACTACAACAATTCAGTTAATGTTTTTTCATTAGTAAAACAATTCATTTGACATTCTCTGCTATTAAAATAATTTTGTTTACCCATTCTTTTTTTTTTCCCCCACCTAATGCCCTAGTTGGATGTGCTTTTCCTCTCATCCTAAATTTCGATTACCCTGCCACATCCCCTCCCCCAGCCAAAAAACCCCAAAGCCTCCACCCCTCGAGGGATTACTGTCAATGTCCTTTACCGATGGTAAGCCCTATTTAGATTGATTTCTACACTCATAGCTAGCTTATCATTAGTTTTTTATGAACAAAATTTGTCTCTTCAACTGTGAGAATTTCATTTTATCCTTTGATGCAGCTATTAGCGTATTGTTTTTACGAAAGTTGTGTTCAATTGACACGGTCTAATATATTGGATGAAAATTAAAGTTCAAATCGCTATAGACTAGACTGTTAAATCTTCCATCAACGGTACATATGCAATGTCGTCAAAGACTATTCATGATGACATTGTTATAATTTTGGAGTCATTCATCAGTAAAATCTGTATTGGTTATTTTGAAAGTTGAATTTCATTGTTTTAGATTTGTAATTCTCCAACGCGATTTTCATAGTAAGTGTCATTTGGCAGTTTATTAATTACATTGTTCCATTTTGTTTCACCCAACCAAAAAAAAAAAACAACTAGCTACTTTACCCTTCATCTATGCTGATCTCATGAGTTATTTGATCCCCACGTTCGTGTTCAAAGGAGAAAGTGACAAAAATTATACACATCGTGCACTAGTTATTTTTACCTTGCACCAAATGAAAAATGTGACATATAAATTTATTCGACATGGAAAAATATTTCCTATGAAAAATGATCATCCAGGAAAACCACTTCCTCTCCCACCAATCAATTAAAGTACATGAAGATGAATGAAAATTGAACATGATATGATGGGCCAGGTAACAATAACTTTTAATCCATAGCCATGTAACTTGAATCGTCCATGAATGGCAGACCTAACGTTTCAATCCTGTAGGCTCGAGTTATATTATTCGATCCATAAATAACTTGAAATTGTAGGATTGACCTCCATGTTTCTAGATTAGTAAAATATTCATGCAACATGACCATCCTTTTCACATTTGATCCAAACTTCATTCTATCTTTCCATTATCTGTGGCCTCCTCATTGTGAATTGTTTCGCAGTATCAAGTATCGGTTCTATCAGAATATTGTGACATGTTCTTCCACTTTGGATTAATTTGGTACAACATTCTTTTGACACAGATGTCTTGTGCATAAGTATGTATGTCAACACCATATCTCCACAATCATCACCAATTTCAGTTGCACACTCTTTTACAACAGCTTCATTTATTGGTTGATTCCAAGCAATCTCGAACAAGTTATTTAAACAGAAATAAGATGGATAAGTTGATGATTAGAATAGTTTTGCTGTCCATAGAACCTTTTCTTTTCAATTATGTTTCTGAGTGTTAGATAGAGATTGTTTACTTTTTTTTGGTTCAACCATGTATAATTTATAGTTCAAACAGAAATAGAAAACCTTAGGAGACAAAAAATATATTGTTTGCTAATTATAGAAGTGTAAGAAATTTTCTTTCAGGGTCTGTTTGGACCTAAGAAAGTAAAATGGAAAGAAAAAAAACAAAAAATTAAAATTTTCTCATGTTTGCAGTAAGGAAAAATGAATGGAAAAAAAAGTAAGGTGTGAAAATTGAAAGAAAATTATGGAAATATAATGTCATATGTTTTCCTCCAAAATATGTAAGGAAAATTGGTGGAAAATTTTGCTCTTCATGCCTCGATAGCCTTTCCCCCCCACCCCTTACGCTATCTCTCACCTCGCCATTCTCTGTCTCCTCGCACCCCTTGCTCTCTCTCTCCTCGCCTACTCCAGCTTGGGTCTCTCCTCCAACCATCCTCTAGCTGCAAGCTCTATTTCGGTGATGCTTGTGGATCCAGTAGTGCACACACTCTCTCTTCCTTACTCTCTCACTAGTGGATCGATCTAAGGTTTTATTGAGGGTCTAAGATTGGGTTTTCATGAGATGGGTGTTTGATTCACACCGTGTATATGATGAATTTGCTGAAGTTTTCATGATTGTTGGTGTGTATGTTTCTGTGATCGCTTTCATTCTATCCTTAGGGTGGTTGGCATTGTGAGCCGCACCTGAACCACATAACAGATGAGGTTTTGTGTTTGTGTAATTTGATGTTCAAGAAATTAGAACGTGGGTTTTGTGAATTTAAATGTTGTTTTTGTAGTTTGTACTGATTTGTAAGGTTTAAAAGGTTTGGACTTGATGTTAATGAAATTGGATGATATGGGTTGGTAGTTCTTCGTGGGTTGCTGAGATACTGTGCTTGGCTCTATGTTCTGAATATAGTGGCGGGACAGTCAGATCTTGATGTGTATTTTGCTGGGATCTGTTCTCCCATAATTTTATGCTCAAAAGCTTGGTGTCTTCACTGTTTAGCACCCCACTTATAATGGAAATGCTCTCTTTATCATATGATTGTCAAGTTATCATTGTTGAGCTGATCTCTTACAATATGCTCAACATATCTATTCAATTGATAAAGAACCATAATAACCCTTCAACTGTCTTGGCTTTTCATCCATAATTTGTTTACAAGTTTTCATGATTTTGCCCTATCTCTACTGTGTTGTGTGGTGCCTTATGTGTTTGTGATGGGCTGGTAGCAGATTGAGTAGTCCATGGCATCGAACAAGCTAAGAAACACTTCACTACCTCACGCCAATCGCCCTAAAGTGCCCACTGGCTCATCTATGAAGCGCTCAGCCTCCGATGAATCATCCATGAGAAGAAATTTAAAGTGCCCAACTATTAAATTGTCTCAGCTTGGGGATGAAATCGAAGAGCAAGATGCAATTTTCAGGCCTTGGAGGAGTTTGTCTAATCCACAAGACAATATCAATGAAGAATATGAGGTAATATTATGAGTTACCTGAATCCACTTGGATCCAAAAAATAAATAAATTTCAATACAAACATGTTAGATTAATGATGTTTATAAATCAGATTAACCTGCTTAATGATAATCTGGAAAAGTCTGCTATATATTTTCTTTCTCTAATTACCCTTTTCTGACGTTTGACTTGTTCATTAATTGGGGGTATAGCTGTGTCAAAACAGATATTTTAGTTCTTGGTTAATCTGATCAAGATTTAGCACTCCGAATTTTATGGATAATTTGATTTGAAGTTGTAAATTTCTATGAACTCTTGTACACTTTTGAATTGTAATAAAACTAGGGATTTGACGTAGAATTTTGCACTGGAATGAGAAAGTTTGAGAGGTGATCGAATTGTATGTCTCTTCTATTTTTTATGGTGTTATTTTAAGGAGTTTCATTGGCATTGGCTAGCAAAGGGCAACTTTGGGATCACATTTTAATCTTACAAGACATATTTTTCTTTGCTTTATTCATTTTATCAAGTCCAAACAAAGGAAAAAAAGTTTGGCAGAAAGTTATTTTTTTCCTTGTATTTTTTCTCTAATCCAAACAAAAGAAAGAAAGTGACTTTCCTTCTCATTTTTTTTCCCCCTCATTTTTTTCCTTTCAACTTTCTTTCCACCTTATTTTCCAAGGTCCTAATAGGGCCTTAAGGATTTCCATCTATTGTAGGTTGGATTTCCTGTAGAATTGGTAGACCCTTCACTAACAACTCAAAGAAGGTGAAGGGGCTTCCCCCCCCCCCTTTTTTGTGTAATGCCCAAAGTTTAGAAAAGAAATGGTCATAGATCTAAAACTAGCATTTTTAAGGGTGCAATTTTTATGCAGACAATTCATGACGAAATTAATTCCTATAAACAAGGTATTAAAGTATAGAAGTTGCAAAACCATGTATGAACAAAATTATTATCTAGTTGTCTAGAGATGACTTAGTGATTATAGTAGAAAATGCAGGGAAAAAGGTGTAATATTTTTCTATTTTTTATTGCCAATTTTAGATTAGGCAGATTGGTGGGATAAAAAATTTGTTCCACATTAAAAATCCAAAACTTTTCTCGATGGCATGTATATAATTTAGGATAGAAGCTGTTCTCAGTTGCTTCGACACAATGAAAACATCCTTCGACAAGACACTGATCAAAAACCTTAATGTGTTATTTTGTTTAGAATCACAAAATTTTCCTTAATTACAATTAATTATTAATGGTGAAATTTTAGTATTCGTCATCTATATCGACCGCCAAAATGACATCTTAATAGGAATACTCTATTTACCAAGATATATTATATGCAAAATTCTACGACAATGACACTAGTTATCGTTGGTAACACCTTTCAACTATTTCACAATACCATTTCAAAGATTGCTTGTAAGAAGACATTTATTATTTTTCCATGATCAAATATATGAGAGGAACTAGCGAGGACGCCCCCTAGACTATCCATATGATCAAGTTAGATAAGTTAAGAGGAAGACAATGGATTTTCACTTGAAGTAGTTTGTTTTTATACTTAATATAAATATGTATATTTCTTTCACTAAATTTATAGAATACCATCTTTTATTCATTTGATAATGTCCAAAGTAAGGCCAGCAAAAAAATCCCTATCAGCGTAAAACCCGCAAAATTCACCCCCAACGGCCATGGGTGTGGGTATTAAAAATGAGAAAAAATGGGTATAGGACAGGTACTGCTAAAACAGGTATAGGTATGGGTATGGGTGTGGGTATAGCTCCTACCTGCTCCATACCTGGTGAACTAACTCACAAGCTTATATACACACTGGGCCCCTGGAATTTTTTCAATACAGTACAAGCGTCACTTTTTCTTACTCCAGCACGTCCCCTCATGTGTGGGCACATGCACACAATCAATCAATTGGGGAAGGTGGCAAATCAAGACCGAGCAACTGCTCTGATACCATTTTATTTTTTTTAATATATCAATTATGTCATAAACAGAGAGTCATACAAATAAGCTCAGATGACGTTCAAACCCAGAATTGATTGACAATAGGTGGACTAATTGACAACCCTCTCTGATACCATGTTAAATTTTTTTGGTATCAACTGGGTCACAAATAAAGAGTCACGTGTATATGTTCAAGTGAGGTTCCTCCCCAATACCAATTGATAATGAGTGGAGTAACTCATAGACTTATATACATGCTCAAAACCTTAAATTATATTAATGTGGGACACACTCCACTATCATATTCTTCACCGGCAGTGATGATCCAATCATGCCAGCAATCACAGGCAATCAAAGGAAATTTAAACCAAGTGATCCAATGACAAGTCAAATCAAAGGCGCAACGACTAGCTAGCATGACCACTCTCTCTCTATGGCTGTTTTTCTCAAAGGACAAGCATAGCGATAATGACCAGCTTTTTCACGGTAAAAACAGATTATATTTTCTTGAAGTCCAACATATTTTTTATTAACTGGTCTAGTAACATGTCTATTCACAAATCCTAGTCCCCTTTTATTTCGACTATGGTGAGCATTTAGCCAATTAAGCGCTTCTAAGGAAATGTTCCAGCGCATGTTCTGAACGAGGTCAGATTCGACCTTATGAGCATATGCTTCTAAGGAACTGTTGCAACGTCTGTTCTGAACGAGGTCAGATGCGGCCTTATGCGCCTTTTCAAGCAGTTGGTTATTTTCACTTCCCAAGGATTCTACCTTAAGTTTCAGGTCTAGGGATTCACTATTCAGCCTTGTAAGATCAGAGTTAAACTCTTTCTCTCTTATGTTTATGAGGTCTTTAAGTGCATCAAGATCTTTACATAGGGCAAGGGCCTCTTCTTCTGCCTTAAGTTTTTCACATTTGAGAACTTCATTGACATGTTCAAGTTCTAGTTTGTTCCGTTCAAGCATTCTAACATCTTTTTTCAATTCAGAACAAACATCTTTAAGCATATAATTTTCAGCAGTTATTGTCTCACGCTCATTCATTATGGCAAATAATAATTTCACAACTTTAGCTTTACTAAAACTACGTACCGTATCCTTGAGTTGGGACAAGCTTTCGACTGATTCAAGGTCTGATCCAGACTCGCTTCTATCCATGAGGGCTTCTACAACTTCTTCTTCTTGGGAGTCCTCTTCCTCCTTTGAAGTTTCACCCCAGGCTGCCATAATTGCTTTACCAAAACGCTTTGAGGAGTTGCTCTGTTGCAGCCTCTTGCCATGGTTTCGGAACTGTTCTAACTCCTGTTCTTCGTTATGTATGGGGCAATTCTTCACAATGTGATCGGGTTTTCCACATCTGAAGCATCCTGAAATTTGATCATGATCACTGTTCCGTGGCTTCCTGGTACGTCCTTTCTTGATATTGCCTTCAACCTTCTTGAAGAATTTCTTGAACTTTCGAGTCACAGATTGACCCTCCAAAATTCCTTGTACAACATTCATCTTTTCAGGATCTCTCAAGGTGTTAACCTAAATATGAGAACTCTGCTCTGATACCACTTGTTAGATTTACTCACACAAGAACACAAGAGGGGGGTGAATTGTGTCTACCAGTTTTTTTCGGTTTTCTCAAAACACTTGTTATAACTGTTTGGAACGCGTGTTTGCAATAAAGCAGAAACAAGTATAATTGCGGAAACAGTAAAGGAGACAATATTTTTACGTGAAAAACCACCTCTGGCCCAATTGAGGTGTAAAAACTACGACCTATTACTGTAGGATTTCAGCAACACTTCCACTAAACGGCCGAATTCGTTACACACATAACACACGTAACTAGTCTATCCCGAGACCCTAGTTACACGGACACCACATCCAACGTCTCATAAGAGACCACATCCAATGACTTGGACAACACGAACAACACGTCCAATGTCTCCTAAGAGACCATGTCCAACTTCTCCTAAGACTTGGACAATTTCTTGATTCAATGATGAGAAAAGACATAGTAAGACACCTTACTTGAATGCTACTAGACAAGCTAAATGTAAGGTGTAATACAATCCCTATTATGCCAATATAAAAGACTCGATTTAGCACTATCTTTGAAGGTTTTCTCTCGGAAAATTAAGACTCACAAAGACAATTTTAAACCCTTGGAAAACCTTTGGGAAAAACTAGAGAAGGAGGAGACTTAAATAGTGTGGTGCATATGGCGCACGAGTAGGGCAAAGAGAATTCCACACCCAATTAACAACTTAGCAGCCAAGCTCCTCACAATTTCTCCACTTGATATTCTTCCCTTAAAAGATAGGACAAAATCTTTCAAGGATCTTTCAAAAGTATTTTTTAAGGGAAGAAATCTTTTTAGATTCTATAGAAAAATCTCTCAACATTATCTTTGAAGAGAAAATCTTCTTAGACCTAACTAACACAGGGAAATTAATCCTGATTATTTTCAAGAAAATGGTCAGTAGAAAAAATCATTCTAAAATCTTGATGTTTGTTTCTTGTCTTTGACGTCGAAACACCGCAAACTTGACTTCTCAGAACTGTTCTGAGGCAGTGTTCTGAAGTACTTAAAAACATTTCAAAGCAAACGCTAAGTCAAGACCTTCTAATTGGCATATTAACAAGAATCTAAAAAATAAAACCAATGCTAGGCCTAAGACTCTTGTTATCAGCTGAACTCCTTGGATATGATTTTGATGTTCCATGCTCTGTGCTCAGAACGGTTCTGAGGCAATGTTCTCAGACTCTTATTGTCAGCTGGACTTCTTATACATGATTTTGATGTTCCATGCGATGCTCTATGCTCTCTGTTCAGAACTGTTCTGAGGCAATGTTCTCAGACTTTTGTTATCAGCTGGGCTCCTTGTGTATGTATTAACTCTGATGTTCCATGCTCATTCGAACTGCTCCAAGTATTTTTCGAATCCTATCTCAACACATAATTCAAGCATAGCATATTGACTAGTACATTTGGATTGTTATCATCAAAACCTTACACGTTAATTGGGTCAACAGTTTCCCCCTTTTTGATGATGATAAACCAAATGACCGTAAGTTATCAATGACAATTAATTGTGAGACAGGGAAAATATAAATTAGTGCCAAAACAGTTATCCACCCTCACACTAGAGAAAAAACAAGAGTTAAGGGGTCAACTTAAACTAAGCAAACCAATCGAAATAAGGTCATCCTCATCTTCCCCCTTTTGACATCATTGAAAAGGGTGCAGAGGTCGGGAGTTGAAATCCAGTGTGGATGCAATCACCACCAAAGCGGTAATGCGGGAAGTAACAGCGATACACTCAAGTGTATGGTACAGTAATGATATTGGCCATCCGAGTCACGCACAAACAAATAACACATGCAACAAGCAAAGTTATAGCATAAATGCATTAACCATCCAAAAACATCCGTAAACCATTAGTGGTCACATACATAACCAAGTGTTTGAAAAAAAATGTTGGGAACAGGAAAAGGAATAGGTTCAGGTAGAGGAAGGTGGAGGAGAGAATTTGGCTGTGAGGGCAATAAGGGCACTCAATAGATCCTCGTGACATTTATCATTGAGAGCCTTTTCCTCTATAAGCGCCTGCTTTACTTCAGCTATCTCTCCCTTTAACATAATCTGGTCCTGTAACAGTGTATCAATTGTGGGAGCGCTGGATGTGAAGGGTTCACTGGGAACAGGTCCAAGTGGTGTTTAGAGCCCCTGTTCTGAAGTTGCACTACCGCCTTTTGTCACTTTGAAACCACACCCAATCAACGTGCTGTTGCCAATCTCATCACTGACCTGAAAGCCTATTCTTTTCTACAAGGGAATCCCAAACTTCTCAAACACTGATGTCAGCAAGAACCTATACTCCATGTCACGATCCTTGGACGTGTTGGCAATTCTCCCAATATGGCTAATCATGATTGCGGGCAAGTTAATTTGCTCACCCCTATCCAACAAATTAGCGTAGCACATGTCCATGGGATCAGCAAGGTTACATCCCTGATCTTGTGGAACAATATTCTTCATCACCAACCAAAACAACAGTCAATGCAATAGCATCATTTCCCCCTTTCTCACAGACCGGGATACAGTTAAATGCGGTTTTTGGGGTAACTTCTGGGTCAATTCCAACATCCGTTCTTCGCCTAAGATGCTCTTGTCCTCTTGCATATACACATCAAAACCTTTGGAGGACACCCCAAGTAACTCACCTAACTTCTTAGCATCAAACCGTAGGTCATGTTCAATAACTGTGCTTGTTACCACTCTATTGGTGACAACACAGTTCGCATAGAACTCAGCCAACTCTAGAATCGAACATCCTTTCTTAATATTCGTGAACAGGTCTAACCATCGCTGAGTTTCCAACTTCTCTAAGAACACCCCTAGCCCCTGTTCCTAAAAGTATGACACCTTAACTACCTTCCTCGAACCACAAATTTCTGGAGAAAATGCTCATATCTCTCAGCAAGTGTCATGTTTTTTCCAATTCTCTTCTTCTTTGGTTCATTAGACTCTTCAACTAGTTCGGACACTTGTTCTCCCTTAATCTAGACTTGGCCACAACCGGGTCATACACCACAATCTCCCAACCTGCAATTGGGTGTACCAAAGGTATCATATCAGGGTTCAAGTTTACTGATCTTAAGTCCAAGCTCTTCAAGAACCCAAAAATAGAGGGAGTAATTGAAAAAAGAAGGTGAGGGAGGGTTTTTCCTACCAATCGAGATCGTTTATAGCGATGATGATGCTGATGATGTTCCCTCAGAACTCATTCCAATTCTACCCCATTTTCTTGGTAGTTAGTCTCGTAGTGATCTTGGGTGAGAAGTCTTATGCTTAGAGGATGTTTGACTGCTACGAGTTCTTGCCATTGAGGATTTGAAGATTTGAGGTGATTTGGAGTTAGGGTTTAAGGAAAGAGAGGAAAATCGGGTTCTTGGTAGAGAGAGAGGGATGGATGGATGGGTTATGGAGAGAGAGAGTGGAGGGATTTAATGGTGAGCATGAGTGGCCCGAAAATCAAGGAGTTTATGAGAGAGTTTATTTTGGTCCTTCTTGGAGAGAGAATAGTTTGCATGTAGCACATCATTACACTAGGTATGGTGTAAATTATAGGTTAGCTATAATGAAAGAGGAAATTTCGGTTTCCAACATTTTAAGAACGAAACTTGGTCAGCACATGATACAAACAGTTGTCAGGTCTGTTCCTAGAGTCTGTTCTTGCTGTTAAAAGTTCGGTGTCTGAGGATACTAAGGGCAATATCATTAGATCTCAATGAGTGTCAGCATGTTACATTCCACACATATGCCAGTAAAAGCAAAAAATTGACTGCATCCACTGTAACAATTTATTTAACCTTAAACCCTTAACTAGTCAATCATTGGGGTTAAACAAGCATGCTCAAGTTCTTTTGATCATTCCCAATTCAAGTCTATTCCTCTTAAACTGCTCTCTACTTAGTGCCTTGGTAAAAATGTCAGCAATGTGCTTATCAGTGGCACAAAAATTCATTGAAATTAAGCCCTTTTCAACATTGTCTCTCAAAAAGTGATGATGTATGTCAATATGATTAGTCCTTTTATGTTGACATGGGTTTTTGGCAATGTTAATTACAGTTATGTTATCATAAAATATAGGAATGCATCCCATGTCAACAGAAAAGTCCTTGAGTTGTTGCCTTATCCACAAAAATTGAGCACAACAAGAAGCAGCCGCTACATACTCGGCTTGTGCTATGGACATGGCAACGGAGTGTTGTTTCTTGGTTGCCCAAGAGACCAAGCAGGGTCCAAGAAAGTGAGCTATACCTAAGGTGCCTTTTCTATCAACCAAGGATCCAGCATAATCAGCATCCGCATACCTAATGAGATCGAACCATAAAGCTAAGTCTGAGGTCAATAGGTGCAAATGTTTCCTCATAATCGATCCCCTCGTATTGGTTATAACCCTGAACCACCAATCTGGCCGTGTTCTGAGTGACTGTTCCGAACTCATCCAATTTATTCTTGAACACTCACTTGGTGCGAATTATCAATCTGTCCTTAAGTCTTGGTTCAAGGTGCCAAACCTTGTTTCTTTTAAATTGATGAAGCTCTTCTTGCATAGCAGTAAAACAGTCAGAATCTGCAAGGGCTTCATAAACATTCTTTGGCTCAACGTTAGATAAAAAAGCATAGAAAGCACATAAGTTTCTAAGTTTGGATCTGGTTTGGACCTGGTTTGCACCCCTGTATTAATGTCAGACATGATCTGGTCAAGGGGGTGCGAGCTCTGGTGCTTCTAGGGTTGTGGAATAAATAGATCCACAGACACACTTACCAATCTCCCCTGGGTACTTAGTGAAATAGGTTCTGGAACTGTTCTGGTGCCTGTTCCCATATCAGTTCGGGAATAATTGGGTTAAGTGGGTCGGTTCTGTTTAGGTTCAGTAATGCGTCCTCCTGACTGGTTTACTCCCTGCCCATCTTCCAAATTATCAGTTCCAGGGCTTGGTTCACCTTCAAGAGCCTTACCTTTATCAACTATGGAGCTTTGAGTAAGCGAGAGGTCTTTTCTTACAAGACCAAGTTCAAACTCTTCATCCTGTATATCATACTCAATCAAGGAGTTAGTCTCATCAAACAATACATACACACTTTCCTCAACACACAAGGTTCTTTTGTTAAACACTTTGTATGCCTTACTGTGTGAGGAGTACCCTAAGAATATGGCTTCATCACTCCTAGGGTCGAACTTTCCTAAGAATTCCTTCCCATTATTGTGCACATAGGATTTGCAACCAAACACCCTCAAGTCCATAATATTGGGTTTTCATCCCTTGAAAAGTTCATCAGAAGTCTTGTTAAGTATGGGTCTGATCATACATCTATTATTAACATAAACGATGTGTTCAATACCTCTGCCTAAAAGTTTCTAGGAAGACCACTAGCGACAAGCATAGTCCTAGTTATGTCTTCTAGAGTCCGATTTTTACGTTCTATCATCCCGTTCTGTTGGGGTGTTCTGGGGACAGAAAAGTTGTGATCTATACCGTGGTCATTACAATAATCAATGAAGCTCGAGTTTTCAAATTCTTTGCCATGGTCAGACCTAAGACTTACCAATGAGTGTCCTACTCTCTTTTCAATTTTCTTAAGAAGCATAAGAAATTCTCAAATGATTCATCTTTTGATGTCAAAAATAAAGTCCAAGTGAAACGAGAGTAATCATCCACTATAACAAACACATATCTCTTCCCACCTCTACTTGTGATACTCATAGGACCACACAAATCAACATGTAGTAGCTAAGAGGTCGGAAAGTGCTAACACAGTTTTTTGACTTGAAAGAAGTCTTAACTTGTTTTCCTCTAGCACGAGCATTACACACCTTGTCATCATTATACTTGATGGAAGGTAGTCCGACTACTAGGTCCTTAGAAACAAGTTTATTCAAAAGAGAAAGGCTTGTATGACCTAGCCTCTTATGCCAAAGCATAACATCATCATCAAGAACACTTAAACAAGTCAAATGATTTTGGAGAAGTGAAAGAATACACACTTTATACACATTGTTGTGTTGCTTCCTCCTCAACACAACATTACCAGAATTGACATTGGTAATAAAGCATTGATCTAAAGAGAATTCAACGTGATTACCTCTATCACACAATTGAGACACACTTAGCAAATTATGTTGTAACCCATCAACCAAGTACACATTATCAATAGAGTGAGAGAGTAATTTACCTATCCTACCTACACCGATAATTTTTTCAGATTTACCGTTTCCAAATGCTACTTTCCCTCCATCAAAGGCCGTAAGTGAGAGGAAGTTTGATTTGTCTCCCATCATGTGCCTTGAGCAACCACTATCCAAGAACCATAGTTAATAGCCTCCTCTCACTTTAGCCTACAAAATAGCTAAGTGTTTGTCTTGGGAACCCATATCCACCTGGGTCCCATTTTCTTTGACATGCAGGTTAAGTCATCTTTTCTAATCCATTCTTGTTTAACATACAATGAGTTTCTCCCCATGGCTCTCTTTCTCAAAGGACAAGCATAGCGATAATGACCAGTTTTTTCACAGTGAAAACAAATTATATTTTTTTGAAGTCCAACATATTTTTTGTTAACTGGTCTAGTAACAGGTTTATTCACAAATCCTAGTCCCCTTTTATTTCAACTATAGTGAGTATTTAGCCAATTAAGCGTTTCTAAGAAACTGTTCCAGTGCATGTTCTGAATGAGATCAGATTCGACCTTATGAGCATATGCTTCTGAGGAACTATTGCAACGTCTGTTCTGAACGAGGTCAGATTCAACCTTATGCGCCTTTTTAAGCAGTTGGTTATTTTCATTTACCAAGGATTCTACCTTAAGTTTTAGGTCTAGGGACTCACTATTCAGCCTTGTAAGATCAGAATTAAACTCTGTCTCTCTTGTATTTATAAGGTCTTTAAGTGCATCAAGATCTTTACATAGGGCAAGGGCCTCTTCTTCTGCCTTAAGTTTTTCACATTTGAGAACTTCATTGACATGTTCAAGTTCTAGTTTGTTCCCTTTAAGTATTCTAACATCTTTTTTCAATTCGGAACAAACATCTTTAAGCATGCAATTTTCAGCAGTTATTGTCTCACGCTCATTCATTACGGCAAATAATAATTTCACAACTTTAGCTTTACTAAGACCACGTACCGTGTCCTTGAGTTGGGACAAGCTTTTGACTGATTCAAGGTCCGATTCAAACTCGCTTCGAGCCATGAGGGCTTCTACAACCTCTTTCTCTTAGGAGTCCACTTCCTCCTTTGAAGTTTCACCCCAGGCTGCCATCATTGCTTTACCAAAATGCTTTGAGGAGCTATTCTGTTGCGGCCTCTTGCCATGATTTCGAAACTGTTCTGACCCCTGTTCTTCGTTCTGTATGGGGCAATTCTTCACAATGTGATCGAGTTTTCCACATCTTATGCATCTTGAAAACTGGTCATGATCACTGTTCCGTGGCTTCCTGGTACGTCCTTTCTTGATATTGCCATTAACCTTCTTGAAGAATTTCTTGAATTTTCGAGTCACAGATTGACCCTCCAAAATTCCTTGTGCAGCATTCATCTTTTCAGGATCTCTGAAGGTGTTAACCTAAATATGAGGACTTTGCTCTGATGCCACTTGTTAGATTTACTCACACAAGGACACGAGAGGGGGGGTGAATTGTGTCTACCAGTTCTCTTTGCTTTTCTCAGAGCACTTGTCAGAACTGTTTGGTACGCATGTTTGCAGTAAAGTAGAAACAAGTATAATTGTGGAAACAGCAAAGGAGACACAATATTCTTACATGAAAAACCACCCCTAGCCTAACTGAGGTGTAAAAACCATGGCTTACCACTGTAGGATTTCAGCAACACTTTCACTAAACGGGCCGAATTCGTTACACACGTAATACATGTAACTAGTTTACCCCGAGACCCTAGTTACACGGACACCACGTCCAATGTTTCCTAAGAGACCACGTCTAATGACGTGTACAACACGGACAACACGTCCAACGTCTCCGAAGAGACCACGTCCAACGTCTACTAAGACTTGGACAATTTCTTGATTCAATGATGAAAAAATAATAGTAAGACACCTTATTTGAATGCTTCTAAACAAGCCGAATGTAAGGTACAATACAATCCCTATTATGCCAATATAAAAGACTCGATTTAGCACTCTCTTTGAAGGTTTTCTCTTAGAAAATTCAAACTCTCAAAGACAATTTTAAACCCTTGGAAAACCTTTGAGAAAAACTAGAGAATGAGGAGACTTAAATAGTGTGGTGCATATAGCACACAAGTAGGGCAAAGAGAATCCCACACCCAATTAGTAACTTAGCAGCCAAGCTCATCACAATTTCTCCACTTGATATTCTTCCCTTAAAAGACAGGATAAAATCTTTCAAGGATCTTTCAAAAGTATTTTTTAAGGGAAGAAATCTTTTTAGATTCTATAGAAAAATCTCTTAACATTATCTTTAAAGAGAAAATCTTCTTAGACCTAACTGACACAGGGAAATTAATCCTAATTATTTTCTAGAAAATCATCAGTAAAAAAAATCATTCTAAAATCTTGAAATTCGCTTTTTGTCTTTGATGTCAGAACACCGTAGACCTGACTTCTCAAAACTGTTCTGAGGTAGTATTCTGAAGTACTTAAAAATATTTCAAAGCAAACGCTAAGTCAAGACCTTCTAATTGGCATATTAACAAGAATCTAAAAAATAAAACCAATGCTAAGCCTAAGACTCTTATTATCAACTGAACTCCTTGGAAATGATTTTGATGTTCTATGCTCTATGCTCAGGACTGTTCTGAGGCAATGTTCTCAGACTCTTGTTGTCGACTGGACTTCTTGTGCATGATTTTGATGTTCCATGCGATGCTCCATGTTCTCTGCTCAGAATTGTTCAGAGGCAATGTTCTGAGACTTTTGTTATCAGCTGGGCTCCTTGTATATGTATCGATTCTGATGTTCCACGCTCATTCGAACTGCTCCAAGTATTTTTCAGATCCTGTCTCAACACATAATTCAAGCACATAATTCAAGCGCAACATGTTGACTAGTACATTAGGATTGTTATCATCAAAACCTTACACATTAATTGAGTCAACAAAATGGTTTTCCAACTTTCTGTCATTTGAAGAAGTAAAAATAGAGGAAAATCATTTTCACCCAAATAGGGGATAATAATTTCCATTTTATGAGGACGGAAATTGATTTTCTTGCACTAAACAATGTGATCAAATGAATTTTAGGAACAAAACCTAATTTCAAAGGTTTGAAGTAAAACTTGACTGTTCGATGAGAAATATTAAAAAGAATATAAAATGCAAATTTGAGCTCAATTCCTGAATTTATTTGGTTTAAGTTGATTTCAACTACAACAATACAATTAATGTTTTTTCATTAGTAAAACAATTCATTTGACATTCTCTGCTATTAAAATAACTTAGTTTACCTCTTCTTTTTTCCCCCCCCCACCTAATGCCCTAGTTAGATGTGCTTTTCCTCTCATCCCAAATTTTGATTAGCCTGCCACGCCCCCTCCTCTAGCAAAAAACCCCCAAAGCCTCCACCCCTCGAGGGATTACTGTCAATGTTCTTTATCGATGGTAAGCCCTATTTAGATTGATTTCTACACTCATAGCTAGTTTATCACTAGTTTTTTGTGAACAAAATTTGTCTCTTCAACTGTGAGAATTTCATTTTATCCTTTGATGCAGCTATTAGCGTATTGTTTTTACGAAAGTTGTGTTCAATTGATATGGTCTAATATATTGGATGAAAATGAAAGTTCAAATCGCCATAGACTAGACTATTAAATCTTCCATCAATGGTACATATGCAACGTCGTTAAAGACTATTCATGATGACATTGTTATAATTTTGGAGTCACTCATCAGTAAAATATGTATTTGTTATTTTGAAAGTTGAATTTCATTCTTTTAGATTTGCAATTCTCCAACGTGATTTTCATAGCATGTGTCATTTGGCAGTTTATTAATTAAATTGTTCCATTTTGTTTCACCCAACCAAAAAAAAAACTAGCTACTTTACCATTCATCTCTGCTGATCTCATGAGTTATTTGATCTCCACATTCGTGTTCAAAGGAGAAAGTGACAAAAATTATACACATCATGCAATAGTTATTTTTACCTTGCACCAAATGAAAAATTTGACCTATAAATTTATTTGACATGGAAAAACATTTCCCATGAAAAATGATCATCCGGGAAAACCACTTCCTCTCACACCAATCAATTAAAGTACAGAAAGATGAATGAAAATTGAACATGATATGATGGGCCGGATAACAATAACTTTTAATCTATAGCCATATAACTTGAGTCTTCCATCAATGGCAGATCTAACATTTCAATCCTGCAGGCTCGAGTTATATTATTCGATCTATAAATACCTTGAAATTGTAGGATTGACCTCCACGTTTCTAGATTGGTAAGATATTCATGCAACATGACCATCCTTTTCACATTTGATCCAAACTTCATTCTGTCTTTCCATTATCTGTGGCCTCCTCACTGCGAACTGTTTCGCAGTATCAAGTATCGGTTCTATCAGAATATTGTGACATGTTCTTCCACTTTGGATCAATTTGGTACAACATTCTTTTGTCACAGATGTCTTGTGAGACATAAGTACGTACGTCAACACCATATCTCCACAATCATCGCCAATTTTAGTTGCACACTCTTTTACGACAGCTTCATTTATTGGCTGACTAAAAGCAATCTCAAATAAGTTATGAAACAGAAATAAGATGGATAAGTTGATGACTAGAATAGTTTTGCTGTCCATAGAACCTTTTCTTTTCAATTATGTTTCTGAGTGTTAGTTAGAGATTATTAGTTTTTTTTTATTCAAGCATGTATAATTTATTGTTTAGACAGAAATAGAGAAACCTTTGGAAAAAGAAATATTGTTTGCTAATTATAGAAGTGTAAGAAATTTTCTTTGAAGGATTTCCATCTATTTTAGGTTTGATTTCCAGTAGAATTGGTAGACCCTACACTAACAACCCAAAGAAGGCGAAGGGGACTTTTCCCCCTTTTTTGTGTAATGCCTAAAGTTTAGAAAAGAATTGGTCATAGATCTAAAACTAGCATTTTTAAGGGTGCAATTTTTATGCAGACAATTCATGACGAAATTAATTCCTGTAAACAAGGTATTAAAGTATAGAAGTTGCAAAACCGGTATGAACAAAATTATTATCTAGTTGTCTAGAGATGACTTAGTGATTACAATAGAAAATGCAGCGAAAAAGGTGTAATATTTTTCTATTTTTTATTGCCAATTTTAAATTAGGCAGATTGGTGGGATAAAAAATTTGTTCCACATTAAAAATCCAAAACTTTTCTCAATGGCAAGTATATAATTTAGGATAGAAGCTGTTCTCAGTTACTTCGACACAATGAAAACATCCTTCGACAAGACACTGATCAAGGACCTTAATGTGTTCTTTTGTTTAGAATCACAAAATTTTCCTTAATTACAATTAATTATTAATGGTGAAATTTTAGTATTCGTTATCTATATCGACCGCCAAAATGACATCTTAATAAGAATACTCTATTCACCAAGATATATTATATGCAAATTTCTATGACGATGACACTAGTTATCGGTGGTAACACCTTTCAACTATTTCATCATACCATTTCAAAGATTTCTTGTAAGAAGACATTTATTATTTTTCCATAATTAAATATATGGGAGGAACTAGCGAGGAGACCCCCTAGACTATCCATATGATCAAGTTAGATAAGTTAAGAGGAAGACAATGGATTTTTACTTGAAGTAGTTTGTTTTTATACTTAATATAAATTTGTATATTTCTTTCACTAAATTTATAGAATACAATCTTTTATTCATTTGATAATGTCCAAAGTAGGGCTAGCAAAAAAATCTGTATCTGCATAAAATCCGCAAAATCCACCCCTAACGGCCGTGGGTGTGGGTATTGAAAATAAGAAAAAAATGAGTATGGGACAGGTACTGCTAAAACGGGTACAAGTATGGGTATGGATGTGGGTATAGCTCCTACCCGCTCCATACCTGGTGAACTAACTCACAAGCTTATATACACACTGGGCCGCTCGAATTTTTTCAACACAGCACAAGCGCCACTTTCACTACTCCAGCACGTCCCCTCATGTGTGGGCACATGCACACAATTAATCAATTAGGGAAGATGGCAAATCAAGACCGAGCAACTGCTCTGATACCCTTTTATTTTTTTTATATCAATTGGGTCATAAATAAAGAGTCATACATATAAGCTCAAATGACGTTCAAACCTAGAATTGATTGGCAATAGGTTGAGTAACTGAAACCCTCTCTGATACCATGCGAAATTTTTTTTATATCAACTGGGTCACAAATGAAGAGTCACGCGTATATGTTCAAATGAGGTTCCTACTCAATACCCATTGACAATGAGTGGAGTAACTCACAGACTTATATATATGCTCAAAACCTTAAATTATATTAATATGGGACACACTTCACTATCATATTCTTCACAGGCAGTGATTATCCAATCTTGCTAGCAATCACAGGCAATCAAAGGAAATTTAAACCAAGTGATCTAATGGCAAGTCGAATCAAAGGTGCAACGGCTAGCTAGCATGAAATCTCGCCTGAGGATACAAATAGTGGCTAATTCAATTCTGGCGTTACTGATCAAGGTGGAGTCATAATTCCCATGAAGGGAAGTTTAAGAATCGTACAATACATCAGCATTGTTTTAAATTTCAATTTTCAAACTTGCTTACACACAATTTTTATGCAAACACTCATTTAAAATTTGTAAAATATGGCATAGTTTAGATTTTTATTAAAATAAATATACTAAGAGAATAAATTAATCATTAGATCAATTATAGAACAACTCCCTAATTATTATCTAAAAATATAATAACTAAATAATAACTTATGAATGCTCATTTCATGGTGAAAACAAAATTCCAAAAAAAAAATTGCGAATTTGATATTTAATAGCAACCTATGATGCAACTTCAAAACCCAAGAATATATACATACGTATGAATATGATTATACGTTTGTCTATTATATCTTGGAGAGAAGGGATCGAATAGGACACCTCATCGCTCAATTCTTGTTATTTGATTCTGAAGATTAAAGTTGAAGGCCGACTATTCGAATAAATTTGATAGTCAACTTAGATGTCTGGAGACTAAGAGTTGCAGAGTCAACTTGAAGGTGAAACGACAAGGTGTGTCATTTGTGCAACTGTCTGACTGCAACAAAACAAAAGTGTTTGATCTTAGAGTTGGAGAACTCTAGGTTGGGTTGTGAGCTTGTTGAGATCCAACCTCGTTGAGATATTGTAGGGCATTTTTTGCATTTAAATCTCGCATTTAATTTCATAATTACTTTAATTTTTGCAATCACCCTATTCACTCCCTTTTGGGCAATATGAACTTCCATTAATGGTTATGCATTGAAAGGAAATTCTGTAACAATTGGAATTGTGTACATCGTGTTATACACTACATGTTCCTCTAAGCATGTTGACGGATGTTTTTATTTTTTGGACCCACATGAGTGAAAAATGATTTCAAAAATCACATTTTTAATTCGATGGTCTTGTGTACCTTTGAGACATTTTTATTGAATTTTTGAGGATGGTGTTTGATTGGGGGGGATTAATTTTATCAAAAAATGGTTTTCCAACTTTCTGTCATTTGGTGAAGTAAAGATAGAGAAAAATCATTTTCATCCGAACAGGGGATAATAATTTCTATTTTATGAGGACGAAAATTGATTTTCTTGGACTAAACGATGTGACCAAATGAAATTAGGAGCAAAATCTAATTTCAAAGATTTGACGCAAAAATTGACTATTTGATGGAAAATATTAAAAAGAGTATAAAATGCGAATTTGAGCTCAATTCCTTAATTTATTTGGTTTAAGTTGATTTCAAATACAACAATTCAGTTAATGTTTTTTCATTAGTAAAACAATTCATTTGACATTTTCCACTATTAAAATAATTTAGTCTACATCTCTTTTTTTTTCCCCACCTAATGCCCTAATTAGATGTGCTTTTCCTCTCATCCCAAATTTCCATTAGCCCGCCACGCCCCCTCCCCCAGCAAAAAAATCCCCAAAGCCTCCATCCCTCGAGGGATTACTGTCAATGTTCTTTATCAATGGTAAGCCCTATTTAGATTGATTTCTACACTAATAGGTAGTTTGTCATAAGTTTTTTATGAACAAAATTTGTCTCTTCATTTGTGAGAATTTCATTTTATCCTTTGATGCAGCTATTAGCATATTGTTTTTACGAAAGTTGTGTTCAATTGATATGGTCTAATATATTGGATGAAAATTAACATTCAAATTGATATAGACTAGACTGTTAAATCTTCCATTAGTGGTACATATGCAATGTCATTAAAATTATTCATGATGACATTGTTATAATTCACTACAAGAATCCGTGCAAATAGAGGCCGAAAAATAGAGACCGAAAACTAAAGCAGTCTCTAATTAAATTTGAAGATCGAATTCAGAGACCGGTATCAAATTGAAATCAATTCAGAGACCGAAATTAATATGCAGTCTCCACTTGAGACCAACACAATTTTCGGTCTCAAATTTTGGAGACCAAATGACAATTAGAGACCATAAAAAAAATTTCGGTCTCAGATTTAGATATCAAACTCCAAAATTGGTTTTCATCAGAGACAAAAGAGATTTTTGGTCTCAGATTTAGAGACCAAAGTCTTGGCACAGTTTCCATTAGAGACCAAAATAAATTTCGGTTTCGGATTTTTTAGACCAAACTTCTAGAAGGGGTTTCACTTAGAGACCAAAAATCCCGGTCTCTAAGTTTGGCAACAATTCGAGTTTCTTTATTTGCTAGAACGCAAGATTTCTTCTCCTTGCTCTCGCTGCCTTTAATTCGCTCTCAGCCTCTCACTGTCTTCTAGATCTCCTCACCTTACTCCTGGTTCCATCTCGTCTCTTCTGCGCTGTTGCCTGCTATTTTGCTGTTCTCTTCACTTCTGTCCTCAGCCAGCGTTGGCGAGAAGGAGACTCTGCTGGCTGCTTCAGACGCCTAAAAAAACAGCAAGGTATTGACACTCATATCCCCTCTTCTGTTGGTTCGTTCTTAATGTAGATCTTGCCTTTGTTTTTCTCTTCAATTTGAGGTCTTGTTTGTTGCCAATTTGTGATTGCATTTGCTATTTCTTCCTTCTTATGGGTCTTGTTTGCTATCAATGGAAATGCCGATTTGAGGTTTCTAGGGTTGCGTGTGGCATTATTTTTGCCACTAGATCTCTTAATATGTGAATACAACTGGGTTTGGCTTCGTTGGTGAAGGATTTACTAGCGGTTGAACTCTTTTACGAGTATGCACACCATGTATTTGTAAAAATGCCTAAGAGATGAGGTTTTGGAAGGTTAAGAAGGCATGTCAGAACTGCTAGAAATGTATGCGAGAAGTTTATCTTAAAATAAGTTCAAATTATGTAGACAATCCAGTAGAACCAGACAGGGATTTCACATAGTATATCTATATTTTTCCTAAATGGTGATGTTTTGTCACATGTCCCAAGTCTTAAAAGCACCATTGCTTCTAGTTCTACTCCTAACTTGATGCATTTTTGCTAGAAGGCCATGCTCTGTTTTACTTGGAATGCAACATGAATGGTAAGCTGTGTCATACTATCAGACCTGTTTTTAACTTAATTCATTATTACACGAGTGACATTGTGAGGTCATATGTAGGTTGCTGGAGCGGCCGTGATCTTTGAAGTGCAAAGAAGCACAAAGTCATAAGCAAAAAAGGAGGAAAAACGGAACCAAGAACTGGAGGTAATGTGAAGAATCACTGCCTTGAAGTCATTCTTGATGTCAATGTTCTTTGCATCAGTTATCATTTCCTATGATTCAGAAAGGCTTGAGCTTCATCAAAAGCTTTTGTAAATAAGGGTAAGGTTTGACAGGTGATGGCTACTACAAAATCTGAAATTTATCTCTGAACCATTTTATCAATTTTCTTAGCTACCAAAATTAGTTATAGATGTAAAACTGCCAACTTGTAAATACCATCCCCAAAACCACGAAGGAAGATTCGTATTCTAATATGTACTACTTGGACCTAATACTGTTGGACATTCCATGCCCTTTATGGCATGTGATCTAATCCATCAAAACAAGTGATCTTAATATACCAATATGTTACTAAACGAAAACGAGATCAACTATCTGCGTAATTTTTGATTAGAAAAAGGAGCACAAAATGATTGAAAAGATAAAAGAATGAAGTGTGCTAGAAGACAATCAAGAACATCAATTGGCAAAACAAATGATTTGAGGTACAATCCCCTGTTGAAGTGTGAATGAACTCTTACCAAGTAGTTAACAATTGTCTGCGAATAGCAAAGATATGCACAAGTCAAGATATATACCAAAACTCATGCCATCCAAGAATAGCAGAGTAAATTAGTCTATTACAAAGCATATGTCCTATGAGATACAGACAAGAGAGAAAGTATTGGCATTGTCAGTCCATTTGAGTCTTACCTTGAAATAGGGGGTGTGGTGGGCATCTTATTCACTATTACAGAAGACCCCCAACGACGAACGAACTCTCCCGCGAAGACGCCCGAACAAAGCTTAAATAGAAAAACCGAGGCCCGACGAACTGGGGGGGTGGCACGACCATGCCAGGTGGCACGGTCAGGCCGTGCCACATTGCTGGCACGGTGGCCGTCTCCCCCGGTTTTGCCCCACTTTGCCGATTTTCGTCGGTTTTCGCTGTTTTTCGTCGTTTTGTTCCATCTTCGTCCCTTTCCGCGACGCTTGTTTGATTTGGAGTTGTTTCCTACAAAAACATAAATAAAACAAGGTAAAACCCCAAAGATTAAGTTATTATACGAGCTAAAAGTGGGTGAAAGAGGCACGTAAAATAGGTAAATTTACCGTTCAACACACCCCCACACCTATCTTTTGCTCGTCCTCGAGTAAAATAAAAGAAAACTAGAGTAAACAACTAACTCACTTTCGTAGGAATCACGGTTGCATTTAGCGTATGCAACAAGCCCTTTAAACCCCTTGGTTACCCCAAGTGGACGAGTAAGGTCTCGTGAGGGTTTGCAGAAGATATACCCACAAAATCTCAAAAAGGAAAAACAAAGAAAAGAGAAACAAAAGTCGAAAAATAAAAGTAGCAAAACACAATATATACATGGGGATAAACTGTACACAATCGAATCAACCAAAACCACCTAATAGCTCAAATATCAGTCTGTACACAGGCATTATATGCATTTCAGAACACATCATCCCAAAGAGTGGCATCCAGACATCAGCTTTTCACCCCACGACGCATGAGGACATTGAATCCATCCTGGTGCCTAGTGTGCAAGTGTATCATCACCCTGAAACTAAGCCTACCAAAACCAAACTCAATCCCACGCAATTGACACAAGCTACCTTTTTGATTGGCTAGCATAGAAAGCAGGCTTCCCCAGTAGCAGTATTGCCTCAAAGGGTAACACCCAGTAGCGCATGCCTCAAAGGGGTACTTGTCATTTCCAACTCTTTTCTTCCCCACTTTCTTTTCTTTCCATTATTATTTTTTTCAATACAAACTCATGTTACGCCTCAAAGGGATACACCCAGTAGCGCTTGAATTTGTTTATTTTTGCTTTTGTTTTGGAAAAAGAAAGGGGGTGCCAGCACATATAAAGGGAACTGTGCAGTAGACAATGGGAGAGTCGATCGTGAAGACTAAGAATTCAGGATGATGACAATACATGAATTCAGGACTGGATTGCAAAATTACGCTGGACTGTCGGGGTTAGAACTGAGGTCTAAAACGATAGATTGGGGATGAATATCTATTATACACATTATACTTATATACGAGCTAACAGTCAAGGTATCAGGGATCAAGGCTGATCAAAATAGTACAAAACTCCCCTAAATGCAAAAAGAAAAGAAAAATTTGTACAAAAAGGAGAAAAAATGAAAAAGTTATACAAAAATGAAAAATTTTCACAAAAATAAGAAGAAAAATGGGAGATGACCCCACCCCCACACCTAAATCTCACAATGTCCTCATTGGGAGCCGTGAGTCATCACCAACACACAAAAATAAAGAAAACAAAATCAGATGCAAGAAAAACAAAAGACGACAAAAATATACACAAGCTAACACACTCTCCCAAAAACACAAGCTCACCCAAAACAACAACACGATCACACATAAATACAAACTAACACCACCAAAAATAAATATAGACCAATCCAACAACACCACCCATCACAACACAATAAAAATCCACAAAAACACAAAATTGGTGATCATAGCTAACAACGGCTCAACAACAACCAAATTTCACCACTAGATGATCACCAACAAAAACACAATCCTAATATTTACCACTAAACAAGAACAAAAAGAAAGAAAAGAAAAATAAAAATAAAAAGAAGGGGGGAGAAGAGTGAGAACGAGTATACCAGGTCGGGTACTGAATGTACCCGAACTACACCTCACTAGGACGAGGTTGGGGAAGCGCGAGGAGCATCAGCCACTCATTGGCGGCATTCAGGACGCGCATCGCCAATTCAGATGCCGTCAACGCTCGCAGAAGTTTATCAAACACCTGAGCCTGCAACTCAGATGAGTGTAAGTAAGGGCACTTAAACAGGAATGCAGAAATAATAATAAGTGCTCTTCTAAATTTATCAAATGCCTTAGAAAAATCAGTAGAATGATTGAATTCAATAGGAAAGATGATTTTTCCAGGCATGTCCTCTAGGTATAGACTATAAGGGTCAAGAGAGGGATCATACCCTCTAAAGGCACCTAGGGACTCATGGAGTGCATACAAGTGGGAGTGCGTGGTGGAAAGTAGAGGAGATAAAGTGGGGGTCAAGTTAAGTGGGTTGGTGCAAATTGGGTGGGTATGGTCAATACTAGGTGCGGCACCAACCACCGGACTGTCATCACACAACTCCTCAGAAGGAGCCTCCTCAAGATATGGCTCAACCAATGTAGGTTCTCCTGACCAAGGAAGTAAAACATCCTCTACAAAGCTAGCATCACCATGAAAAGTCTCGCCGATCTCTAACCCCGTGCACTGAGTTAAAGGGAAGGGAGAAGCATGTAGGGTCAGAGCATTAACACTAGTGCCCATAGGTGTACTAGAAAAGGATGGAGCGTCGAACGCCAATGGAGTCAAGGGAAGGTCAAACACTTCTCCTGGGTCGTTCAAAGGCGCATCATCAATAACATTCAACCCTAAGGGAAGGGAAGACTCACAATCATCATAGAGACGAGCCTCAAGTCTAGGGTAAGGTAGACTAGAGTTGGTCTCATGCGATAAACGCCACTCCCTCATCCTACTAGCAAAGCGTTCGTTTTGCTCATTCATTGCCCCTATCATGGCATCAATTCTAGCATAGCATTCATTGGAAACATCACGATGGGGACAAGAATTCACATCATGGTTAAGAGATTGGCAAACAGAGCACAACACTTGAGGGTAAGCAGAATAGTGATGACATTGGTCCCTAACATCATTAGATTGCCATTGATGCCAAGCTAGAGACTCAAACAAATCCCACATGTCATCGACATTTAAGGAATACAGACCACCATAACACATAGACTCAAGGATCGCTCGAGTCTCATGCGTTACCCCCTCAAGCATAGCATCGCATAATTCCCATTTCTCATACATGAAATGCACATATTGAGCACGATAATCATTAAACCGAGATAAATATTGCCAAAAAGGTTCGTGCTCAAATTGAGGGAAATGGAAAATGGCCATCCAAATTTTTTTTTTTAAATTTTTTTTTCAAAAGGCCTAGCCTCGAATGCTAAAGTAAACCCCAATATTGAAAAACGCCAATTCCCCGGCAACGGCGCCAAAAACTTCTTGCAAGAAAAACAGAGTTTTAATATTTATAAACCCCAAGTGCAAGGTGTATCGTTGAGTACTTGGGGTGTCGTCCGCAGGGAATTGTGTTTTCAACTACCAGAGTTTACTAGAGCGTCTCAATCTAGGCGTGATCAACGGTGAAGGAGGGGAACTAAACTACGCTACAAATATAGAAACAAGCGACTTGGAATTGTGATTTTACCAATTAGTGAACCAACTAATCAATACGAGTCCTAACCCACCCAAACTACGCTATGAACAAGAGATGGTCGGTTGCACCATCAAAGACCACCCAAGCCCTCTCTCAAGGGTCATGAGCTAGTCTAATTCGTGTAACCACCTACTTTCGTGGGGTTAGTCGAATTAGACCACAAAACTAGCAACCCCGGACCTAGCTCGATTCGGATACTACTTTCGTGTCCCGAACTCGGCCATTCCCTCTCCCACACTAGCAAATTGACCTCACCTCTCAGCATAAGTCAATCGCCCAAAAATATGGATGAAAACCCTCTCAGGCATTTCATCGAACACTTGGCGGGCGTGAAGGAAAACTCTAAGTTCTAGGCATAGATTGGGTATGGTTAGGCCTAGTACAAGATCAATTAGCCATCAAGAGGCTAATCACAATTCAAGCCAACACAATCTACCAACAAATCATGAAAAACGTGTGAAAACCTAAACTAACCAACAAGAACATAAACTTGAAGAACAAAACGGAATGAAATAAAACAAATCTAAACAACTAAACAACATAAATTAACAATGAAATTTAAACACATAAATCGACCAAAACCAATACAAGAATCAAAATCAACAAAACATAATTAACAAGAACATAAAAAACTAGAGAGATAAAAGAGAAGGAAACTTAGTCTTGAATTGATGAAGAACTTGAAATCCAAAGGTTGAATCCAATGTTACAATCTTCAATCCTAAACTAATCTCCCTTCTTAACTAAAATCTAACCTAAACTAATCCTACAAAATCGCCAGAGCAAAGACCCCCAACGACGAACGAACTCTCCCGCGAAGACGCCCGAACGAAGCTTAAATAGAAAAACCGAGGCCCGACGAACTGGGGGGTGGCACGACCGTGCCAGGTGGCACGGTCAGGCCGTGCCACGTGGCACGGCCACACCGTGCCACATTGCTGGCACGGTGGCCGTCTCCCCCGGTTTTGCCCCACTTTGCCGATTTTCGTCGGTTTTCGCTGTTTTTCGTCGTTTTGTCCCATCTTCGTCCCTTTCCGCGACGCTTGTTTGATTTGGAGTTGTTTCCTACAAAAACATAAATAAAACAAGGTAAAACCCCAAAGATTAAGTTATTATACGAGCTAAAAGTGGGTGAAAGAGGCACGTAAAATAGGTAAATTTACCGTTCAACAGTACCTTCACTCCTAATGGCAGCAGATCAAAAGGGAAAAGTGGATGGCTACGGATGGTCTCATAATTGGACAAGACATAGCATATTTTGGGAACTCCCTTATTGGAGCAAGCTATTAATACGGCATAACCTTGACATCATGCATATTAAGAAAAATGTTTTCGAGCAAATAATTAACATGGTGATGAATGTAAAGGATAAAACAAAAGATGACCTCAACGCGAGGAAGGACATGCTTACTCATTGTAAACATAGGAGACTTAATGTCCGCGTTGTTGAAGCTGGTGAAGGAAGCCAACGAGAAGTTATGCCACAAGCTTGATAAGTTTTACAGAAGGAGCACAGAAAGGTAGTGTGCGAATGGATCTGTAAATTAAAATTCCCAGATGGTTATGCCTCAAACTTGGGTAGGTGTGTGGACGTGAGAAATGCTTCACTGCATAACTTAAAAAGCCATGATTATCATATTTTCATGCAGCATTTGTTGCCTCTGGCTTTCAAAGATCTCTTACCCACCAATGTCTGGAATGTGCTAACTGAGCTTAGTCAGTTCTTTCGAGATTTGTGTTCCTCCAAGTTGCATGTTGATAACATAGTCCGTTTGGAGAATGGCGTTGCAGAAAGATTATGTAAGTTGGAATAAGTTTTTCCCCATGCATTCTTCAATGTAATGGAGCATCTACCTGTCCACTTACCTACTGAACTAAAACTTGGAGGCCCGGTTCAATATCGATGGATGTATGACTATGAAAGGTATGATATGATTCATGGAAATCATGTCTCAAGTTACGTACACAAGCGATGTTTCAATTTATTGAATTATAGGTTTCTTCATCATTTAAAGGGGAAAGTAGGCAATAAAGCACGTGTTGAGCCTTTAATTTGCTATGCGCACTCAATGGAAGGGATAACGAAATTCATTGCAAACTATTTTGATGATAGTGTTGATGTTAGGGAACGAGATTTGCCCAGAATATGATGAACATTGACCAGGACAAATCTAATGCCAATCTTCTGGACATTTTCTCCTGTAATATTGGATATGCCCTGAATGAGGGCAGTGTTTGGTTCTTGGATTCGTCAATTGGCGCTATCAAATTGTGGGTTGGTAGGAGAATATAAACGGTAAGTTTCTGCATTACATATGGAGGAAAACGTATATACATTAAACACGACTACGTGGTGTTCTCCTTATATTGTGATAAGATCTTGAGGTCGAGATGGTCCAACAAAACCCTCATGTTTGGGTCAGGGATGTGTGGGCAAAGTTTGAGAAAAGATTTCCAGAATGGTTCAAAGCATATGTACGTTTTTCCACAATGTGTTTTCCTTATATTGAGGAAGTATTTCTGTAGTTTTATGAAAACGACCTCATATTTGACCATTTGTGGTTATGACGGCCATGTAGGCCTTGCACTCCAACGTCAACAATGATATCCTAAGGGCACTTGGATATGGCCTTAAAAGTTATGTTCATCGTTGGGATCATTATTACATCAATGGCTTCGACTTTCATACATATGAATATGGGAAAAGCAAGTCAACCATGAATCACGGCGTGTGCATGAAAGGAACAGATGGAAAGGAATATTATGGTATTCTTCAGGATGTAATTGAGTTGAGTTGCACTATGTTAGGGATATTCGTCCATATAAGACAATCTTGTTTAAGTCGGATTGGTATGACTACATTAATGGTGTTGTTGTCTATGATACATACAAATTAGTTGATGTCAATCACACAAAGAGATATCCCAAGTATGATCCATTTGTCCTTGCAAGTTAAGTCACCCAAGTTTTCTGTATGCATTATCTTATGAAAGACAACAGTAAAAAGGATTGGTGGGCAGTGTTGAAAATGAAACCAAGGTCAACAATAGATGCCTCCGACGAGGATACACCATTCCAAATAGATGAAAACGACAACCCACCAAATTTAGGAGATATTGAATAGACGATGATGTTGATATCGTTCAAAAAGAGGAAAATGACACAGATGACAATGTGGACGAGGAGGTTGACGCCATCGATGATGGATATGGAGAGGATTGGCATGAGGGGTTACTAGAAGAAGATGATGATAATGTTTATGAGGATGATGATGACTACTTCACCGATTCAATGTTTATTTAGTGCACGTCGATGACTAATTTATGCGCAGCTTATGTTTTTATGTGTTGGAACTTATATTGAGTATTTTAAATGTATGCAAACTTCTGTTGTAGTTTCTCCCTATATTTGTTATATTATTTGAATAACATGTTTTCATATCGGAGTGCGTATTACTTGATGCTCAATTGTATTTGCATTTTGTCACCTTCATAGCACAATATCTAACATTGCTAAGTGCATCATATTTAGTGTCGTTTGGCATACAATCTTCTAACTTAAACGCATGCACTCATCTAACTGATTCACCTAACATTGCGCAGAAGTAGGTATACATGGATGGTTTAAGCAGATCCATTGCCCAGTATGACTTTCAGGAGATGCAACCTTTGGAGATTCTGTTGGAGGCCCATAGCACGCTATTGACAAGGGTACGATTTGTGCCTAACACCAACAGGTGGTAGGTGTCATTCACTTTCAAAAGCCACAAACTTGAGGCGCACTACATTTTCATCTAATTTGTGGGCAATGCTCTATCGTAGGTTTGGTCATTAAGATGTCACATGAGCCATCTCCGAGACGATTCAAACTTACTACAAGGACGCCTTCACGTGTTGGAGAGACGCCCCTGAGGATCACAAGCAGTTTTGATAGAATTGTTTTAAAGTAAAGGTTTTAAGCTTTACAATATGGTATGTTGGTTGGTATACTAGCATTGATTTAGGTACATCATACCAAAATTGATTTGAGTTGCATAAGTATTGATAGGTAAATTGATTTAGGTACATCATAAGCCTTAAACGTCAATCATATCACTTAAATTCATTGAACATGTATGCGATATAAACATTGATCCTGTTTTCTTAATTTTTGGGACGTAAATCCCAATGTTTCGGATGTGTGATCTGTTGAGATGTATACTTGGTGTACTCCGGGTTTGTGGTCCGTTGAGCATGCGAATGTCTTTTGTACTTTTATTTATTGTAGAGAAGTAATGTATGGCTTTAAGCCTGGGATATGATCAATTTTTAGGCGGAACTCTGTCCGTTTTTTCTAGAAATATATATATATATACACTACAAAAGCGCGCTCGTTTAGATATGAAACTTTTCGTATCTAAATGATAGCTTTTCGTATCTAAATACCATTTAGATACGAATAGAAATGAAAAAAGTTTCGTATCAAAAGGCACGGTCGCAGACCGAAATCGGAAACGGAACTCGTTTTCGTTTCTATTAGATACGAAAATACAAACGAAAAATATTTTCGTATCTAATTGATACGAAACTTTTTCGTATCAAAAAATCAATGTCTCGTATCTAATTGATGCGAAATTAGATACGAAAACTTCTTCGAATCTAACAGAAACGCAAATTTTCGTATCAAACTGTGAAGTTTTCGTTTCTGATTGATACGAACTCAGATACGAAAGTTTTTCGTATCTATTAGATACGAAGTTTTTTGTATCAAGATGTCAAAATAGCGTATCAAATTGATACGAAATTAGATACGAGGTGTACATTTCGTATCAAATTGCATATCTTATGTGTGTAAATTGTTCAACGTTTTTCACCTGATATTTTTTGTTTCTAGCTGAACTTTTCATTCCAAATAATTGCAACAAGTGCCAAATTCCCAAATACATTTACATACACATAGATACGTCAATACATGAGAGCCTAACATTGCATCATATATACCAACCAACCTCGGTATTTACATTTACCTAAGGCATATTACAACTTGGCAACAAAATTCCAAGTATCGAGGACATGCAACCATCAAGCAATTGACATCCAAAAAATACACCACGACCAAAGCAATGTTCGAGGTGTGTTCCAAAAAATACACCACCACATGCCCATCTAAGAGTTATAAGTTGCAGCTATCAACATATATAAACATATACCAAGTCAGTTACTAATATAAGACTAAGGGTCAGGGAGAAGGGGAAATCTAAGAGCTCGAGCTCCCAAAGCGAGACTCAATCCTAGCAATGGCATCTTTGGTTTGCTTAACTTCCTCCTTCGTTCGAGTAAGCTCTTCTCTTGTGGCATTGAGTTGCTCTTCTGATTTTTGCAAGCGACTCACAATCTGGGTATACATGGAGGGGGCGTAAGCTATGGGTGTGGAGGGTGAGGATTGAGTAGACGGTCCCACTCTCTCGTAGTATGCTTGGGTTTGATTCCCAAGTCCATATACCAAACCTTTGCTGTTGACACCTCCAGCAGCTTGAAGAAAAAGTGCATCATCATTAACTTCGACCCCTGAATGTGAAGCATTAAGCTTCAAACGTTGATACTCATCCTACAATGAAGAAAACTCAACAAGCAAGCATTAAGTTTCATAGTGCAATACCTTGTAAAAGCTATAAAAGAAGATGATGAAAAAGCCACCAAGGATGATGTCAATAAAAAGCCCGTAGATGAGAAAGAAGAAATAGACTGATATGGGCAAGAACATAAAGAAAGAAGACATGGGCCTAGTATGTAGTACCTAAACAAGGAAGCAAAAGAGAAGCAGAAACTGACAGAGTTTCCCCTAAACAACCAAACCTTTACTAAAGACATGTTGATGCTTTGGGATATATTCTTTCTTAAATTCTGGGGCGAAACGGACAGAGTTTCCCCTAAAAATTGACCATTTCCCAGGCTTTAAGCCCTACATTAAATCCCCTGCATTGAATAGAAGCAGAAAAAATAACCAAATCAAGCTCAACGGCTACACGCCGGAGACCACAACTCTACAGGCCACACGCCCGGAGTAAACCATTCAATGAAGCTCAATAGCAGAAAGGAAACAAAGAGTTCAACTCAACAAAGATTTTTGAAATAATAACTTTCACTTTTACTGAACAGAGGATGCCAACATTTATAAAATGTGTCGCTTTTTGAATGTATAGGAAGTGCAATTGACTTGGTGCTTACCCAAACAGATTTTGCCCTCTTGTCACAGAATACTTTCTCATTTCCTTTCTTTCTAGTATGAATTTGCTTAAAGAGTTCAGCAGCTGTAGGTATTTTGTTATCCCTTATTACCTTGAAAAAACAAAAAATGGTGTTAGAATAATGCAATTGGTGTCTTTCAAAAAGTGAAGATGCCACAACAGTGATATTACCATTTTCCTTGCAGTTTGTTCCGCTGAAATAGACCCTGCAGTGTGAACAGTTCCTGCTTTAGGACCAGTGCGCTTGTTAATTGAGTTTTGTCTTGACCTCTTCTTGAAATCCTCAAGTTTCTCTGAAAGCTTTCAACCTGCTTCTAAGTGGAGTTGGAAGCCAAGGGATGATCTCATCTTCCGGCCTTGTCATTGCCTTTGATACGATGTCCTTAAGGCGTTCACCGACCTTTTTTACCCAGTCATTATAAACTCTGTCATTCAACTCCTCAGCCCAATAATAACGCGTCTGCACGAAATGAATGGTTACGCACAATATGAGATGCTATTTAGCAACATAAAATTGACAAACAAGGATGCTTGGAAGTGTGAATTTATTACCTGGAAAGCTCTCCACCACCATCGCTTATGCTCCTCTGGAGCATTCCTCCAACATGTACATGGCTCCAAATAATGAGCCTTCAAGTCCATCGTAATGGAGTTGGACACTTTATAGTAACCAAACCTTTCACAATTTTAAATGAAGGACGATGAGATGGAGCACAACAGTTTACTATAATACCATACACATACGAAGTAATTATAGGAAACTTGAAAATAGAATTATTTTACATACCACCAAATGATATCCGGCGACAGTGGGATCCTCGTGCCCTCTTGGTTTGAGTCATTCGTGGCCACACCTGCAGCTCCATCTCCTCGCTCACATGTGGGAGGCATCAAAGTTTCAAACACTTGGAAGTAAATACATTAGTTTGGAAAAATAATGAACGAGTTAACGTAAACCTCATTTGTGAAACGAAAGTATAATAACATAATGCACAACTGAAAAAGACATAATAATCAAGTAGACGATACATGAATAGAAAGAGTTTAAGTTCATCATACAACACTTTATCTTAGTAGACGGTATCTACATCCAAATAAGGCACATTCCAACACTTAGCACATGGACACTTTATCTTAGTAGTTCTGTGATATGTCTCTTGCTCAGTAGCAAAATCAATGAACTCCTTAACTTTTTGAATGAAAACTGTGCTCAGATAACCCCTCTCATCATGTCTCTGATACATCCAATCTCGATTCCCTTCCATTTCTTACAATGTATGTGTTTGAGAAAAAGTTTCAAGCTCCCTTTAATGTAATGTAATGTGTAGCAATTATTCAAAATTATCATATACTCAAACCATGAGCAAATAATCCTAATTAAGACAACATGACCTAGACTCATTCTAAAGGGTAGGTGGTCCTAAACCCATTCAGGAAACAAAAGTATATAACTGTAAAGGTTACGCTCTTGTATATCCCCGGAAAAATTCGACAGCATTTCCCTATAGTCCTCCAAGCACAACGTTTCTAGATGATTTCCATTAATGGTCCTCATTAGAAAATTGTACCCAAAGAACAAGGCTTGAGGAAATGCCAAAGAAACTTTCCAATGCATACACAAGAATTATAGTAACCATATAATAGTATACTTTATGATTCCCAAACTGTCCAACAAGGACAATTCAAAATTGTAAACATACCAAGCACTCATAATAAGCAATTACTTAAATATAAATAAGTAACTTGTCATTATAAGTTTGATACGTGTACTATTTTGAATGGGTTTTCTATGTTTACAAATGAACTATATATATATATATATATATATATGTATGTGTGTGTATGTATGTATATATGTGTGTATATATATATGTGTGTGTGTATATATATATACACACACACACACACACATACTTATACGTATATATATAAGTATGTATATGTGTGTGCGTGTATATTGTTAGAATGCCTTGAATCTATTTTCTTTAGCCCCCTTTTACAGACCTAGTGCGTGTATATGTAACTAACAGCGTATGTGATGTATGGGTTAGTACGTGATTGTATATTTGAAAATACTACATGAATGCACAATGGCCTTGACAGTGCATGTTCTCATAAAATTGCCTTACACGATTGTTAAGTGGCTCTACAAATGCTCAGTTTCTAGTGGTGACCAAACAATTACCTAGTTCAATGTTCTTCCTGGATAATCTGGAAAACTAACTCAACTTGGGAAAATCAAATCTAGAAACGCTCAGCTTGGGAAACAATTAGCTAGTTCAATGTTGAGAAAAGAAGCTATACTCAGGCAAATTTCACAACTTCAGTAAATCGAACAACTTGAGCAAATTGTTAACAGAAAGCAACTTCAGCAAATCTAAGAACTTACAGTGCAACTACCCGGATGCCGGGAATTGTCGGAGAACTTGCCGGAAACTTGTAATCGCCGGACAACTCGCCGTGCAACGCCTCGAAGCCTTCCAAATTCGAATACCAAAACCCAGAATAAGGATGAAGAAAATTGTTAACAGAAAGCAACAAACAGATATAAACTCACCGGAGATCTGAAAACCGGCCTTCTATAACTGATGTTTTGCCGGAACCCTCACCACCGTCGCCGACAGGGTTCTTGACGAAGAAGAAAAGCGCGGGCTCTGCTACTTCGTTTCAGCTTGAATGGGTAACATCTGCCGGAAATCGCCAACAGAGGGCTCGAAACAGACACCAACCCTCCGGCGACTTGACAACCGGCGCCGGGAGTCGATGTTCTGCCGGAATCCAAAGCACACGACGCTAGGGTTTTGGAGGAGGAAGCAATCGCGGGGTCTGGGATTTCATTTCGCGGCATTGGGTAATGTCGCGGGGGGGGGGGGGGTTGAGGCTGGGAATTGAAATTTTTTTTAGAAACGAAAATCTGAAACGAAAATTATCATTTGGTTTCCATTAGAAACGCGATTTGTCTTTAGTTTCAATTGTGCGTTTCTGTTAGATACGAAATGGTTTTCATTTCTAAATTTTGTTTCTAAACTGAAGACAGAAACGAATGCTAAATTTCGTATCTAAAGAGGCACGTTTTTGTAGTGTACACATATACATAGACCCCCCCACAGACACAGATATATATATATACACACACACACACACACAACCCCCTCACACAGAGAGAGAGAGAGAGAGAGAGAGAGAGAGAGAGAGAGAGAGAGAGAGAGAGAGAGAGAGAGTGTGTGTGTGTGTGTATATACATACATACATACATACATACATATATATATATATATATATATATACACACATACATACATACATACATACATACATACATATATATAATATATATATATTTATATATATATATATATATATATATACATATATATATACATACAATACATACATACATACATACATACACACACACACACACACATATATATATATATATATATATATATATTATATATATATATATATATATATATATATATATATATATGAATCTCATCATCACCATCCACGACGCTATTATTAGCAGGTTAGGACTTGCTTCCACCTTTAACTATGGATGTACCTAAGTGTACACTTTAGGGTATTTTATCATTATATGAAAACTTGATGTATACTTGGTGGTGTGTGAATGTAAACCCCAATGATCCGGATGTGTGATCCGTTGAGATGTATATTTGGTGTGCTTCGGGCGTGTGGCCCGTTGAGCGTGCGAATGTCTTTTGTAGTTGTATTTATTGCTTTCACGATAATGTATGGCCTAAAGCCTGGGATATGGTCTATTTTTAGGCGGAACTTCATCCGTTTCTTTCCAGTAATATGACTGGAGAATGTCTTTTGTACTAATTTAAGTGGGAATTGAAGGCATGAAAATAACTGGAGAATTAATGAATAAGGAAGCTAAGAGATGAGAGAGAAGGGCAGAAGGTGAATCTTGATTTGAGGTTCTGGAAATTAAAAAAGGAGGTTTAATGAGGGATGGTGGTAGCTATGGAGTTCTTATTTGAGGTGAGAATGATTTATTTATTTAGTCATTCTTAATTATAATCACCTATCTTTACATTACATTAAATATATATGTCTCTGAACCAATCTTTTAGCCAATAAGTGTCTTATCTCTCTTTTTTTTTTTGTATCTGTTACAGAAAGGTCAATATATGTAATTGAAATTAGAACTGACATATTACATGATAGTCCATGTGTTTTATCTTTATTATGTTTAAAACATGACCACTTATTATGAGTTTTATTGCAAATTAACATGACCACTTGTGACCACTTATGAGTTTTGTTGCAAACTAACACAATGTAATTAATTTTTTTTTATTCTTTGGAATTTTACATGCAGGAACGATTCACATGGGATCCCGAGCATGAGGCACTAGTCAGAAGAGAATGGCAACAAAAGGTGCGTGTTAGGGTGAAAGATATAGTGAACAAGGCCAGGAAGGATCCTCTGGAGAAGATCATTCCTTAGATGACAGATGATCTTCGCGCATCATTGAAGAACAAGAGGGAAACTGATGAGGAATTCAAGAAGCGATTTGAGCGGAATAGGGAGAACAAGACACAGGGGTCGAAGGCTAAGATTGGGTACAGCCAGTGGTCAATATCTGCTACAATGTGGGCCGAGAGACTGGTATGAGAATATAAACTACATCACTGGAATACTTGGTTTTTAACTTTGTAATGTTGCTAATGTAGAGAGATATATGTGTATATGATAGACGAAGCAATAGGGAGGAAGACCTTCGACTACTGAGTTGTTTGCTGCCACTCATTCAAAGGTTGATAAGAATGGTCAGCGGATTTGGTGCGATGCTCACGCACAGAGTGTTTATGTGAGCACTTAAGCAATACTTCAATTTAAAGTTAGACGACTATACAGAGTGTTTATGTGAGCACTGTAGCAATACTTCGGTTTAAAGTTAGATGACCGAAATCTATACACAAGCTTCTTGTTTGACTTTTTCTATTCATTCTGATGATGTAGGAAAAATATGAGCAATTGATAGCAGGGACTGATGTGCAAGTCGGTTCCGCAGCAGATGATCACCTGTTCTTTAAGGCTTGTGGTGGTTGAAGTGAAAAGGGCACTATATACGAACTTGGAAGCGAGGGTCCTCCCATGTTTGAGAGACCGACCACAGCTAGGCATAGTAGCTACAACACTTCGTCGGCATATTCCTCCCCGATAGTTACCCAATTCTAGGATCAATTGCAAATGACGTAGAAAGAGCTGCAGACGACCCAAGCTCGACTACATTCGACAAAGGAGGAGTTGAGCAGTACTAGGGAGGAGTTGAGTAGTACTAGGGAGGAGTTGGAAGCTACGAGGAAGCAGCTGGATAAGCAAAAAATTGGACTGCTAGAGCTTGATGCTCGATTTGATAGCTTTTCAGCACTCCTTGGCCACCCCACTTGTGCGGACAACGCTCAGGCATCCTCATAGATTTAGGTATGTGTGGTTGTACCCCTTAGCTTAGTTGGATGCATAATTGTAATTGCTTGAACACTTCAATGTGGAACATTGGTCTCGGGACTTCACATATGCTGGATAACCATTTTGGGCGGTGTTGCAGAAATTGTTGGACACGGAACTGTTGTACACGGTAGTTGCATTTTTGGAATGCAAAACACTGCGGAAATTTTGGTTTAATTTGGGATTTATGATGCCAAATGTGTGGCACGTCCTTCGAGAGATTGTATTTAGGGGCAAATGTAGCCTGGATATGTAAATAGCATGATGTGTAAAATGTAGGTGAAATGTTCATATGGGTAGAATTATTGCAAAAAATATATGCAGGTTAGAGATCGAAATTGAAATCACTGTCTCTGATTGAGACCAAACTAAAGTAGCGGTCTCCAACTTAGCAAAAAAGGGGAATAAAAACGGTCTCCAATATAGACTGAGGTCAGCGGTCTTCACTAGAGACCAGGCCATTTTGGTCTTAAATGGAGACCGGGCCATTATGGTCTCAAATGGAGAATGGGCAATGTTGGTCTTAAATGGAGACCGGGTAATTTTGGTCTCAATCAGAGACCAAAATATTTGGTCTCTAATTGAGATCAAATTTTTTGGTCACCAATAGAGACCAATCTGGCCCAGACTCCAATGGAGACCATGACAGTTTAGTCTCAAAATTTGGTCATAGGTAAAGACTGATGTGTACAATTCGATCTTCAAATTTGAATTGCTACCAAGCTTTTCAAGACTGACACTTTTCGGTCTCTATTCGGTCTTCAAAATCAAATAGAGAGCGATTTTTCCATTTTGGAGACCGAATTTTTCGGTCTCAAATGGACCAGTCTGTTGTAGTGATCTTGGAGTCATTCATCAGTAAAATCTATATTAGTTATTTTGAAAGTTGGATTTTATTGTTTTAGATTTGCAATTCTCCAACATAATTTTCATAGTAAGTGCCATTTGGCAGTTTATTAATTAAATTGTTCCATTTTGTTTCACCCAACAAAAACAAACAACTAGTTACTTTACCCTTTATCTCTGTTGATATCATGAGTAATTTGATCTCCACGTTCGTGTTCAAAGGAGAAAGTGACAAAATTATACACATCATGCAATAGTTATTTTTACCTGGCACCAAATGAAAAGTTTGACCTATAAATTTATTTCACATGGAAAAACATTTCCCATGAAAAATGATCATTCGGGAAAATCACTTCCTCTCGCACCAATCAATTAAAGTACAGAAAGATGAATGAAAATTGAACATGATATGATGGGCCGGATAACAATAACTTTTAATCTATAGCCATATAACTTGAATCTTCCATTAATGACATATCTAACATTTCAATCCGACGGGCTCCAGTTATATTATTCGATCTATAAATACCTTGAAATTGTAGGATTGACCTTCACGTTTTTAGATTAGTAAAATATTCATGCAACATGACCATCCTTTTCACATTTGATCCAAACTTCATTCTGTCTTTCCATTATCTGTGGCCTCCTCACTGCGAACTGTTTCGCAGTATCAAGTATCGGTTCTATCAGAATATTGTGACATGTTCTTCCACTTTGGATCAATTTGGTACAACATTCGTTTGTCACAGATGTCTTGTGAGACATAAGTACGTGCGTCAACACCATATCTCCACAATCATCGCCAATTTTAGTTGCACACTCTTTTACGACAGCTTCATTTATTGGCTGACTCCAAGCAATCTCAAAAAAGTTAAGAAATAGAAATAAGATGAATAAGTTAAGAAATAGAAATAAAATTTGTTCCACATTAAAAATCCAAAACTTTTCTCAATGGCATGTGTATAATTTAGGATGGAAGCTGTTCTCAGTTGCTTCGACACAATGAAAACATCCTTCAACAAGACACTGATCAAGGACCTTAGTGTGTTATTTTGTTTAGAATCACAAAATTTTCCTCAATTACAATTAATTATTAATGGTGAAATTTTAGTATTCGTCATCCATATCGACCACCAAAATGACATCTTAATAGGAATACTCTATTCACCAAGATATCTTATATGCAAATTTCTTCGATAATGACACTAGTTATCAGTGGTAACACCTTTCAACTATTTCATCATACCATTTCAAGGATTTCTTGTAAGAAGACATTTATTATTTTTCCATAATTAAATATATGGGAGGAAGTAGCGAGGACACCCCCTAGACTATCCATATGATCAAGTTAGATATGTTAAGAGGAAGACAATGGATTTTTACTTGAAATATTTTGTTTTTATACTTAATATAAATTTTTATATTTCTTTCACTAAATTTATAGAATACCATATTTTATTCATTTGATAATGTCCAAAGTAGGGCTAGCAAAAAAATCCGTATCCGCTTAAAACCCGTAAAATTCACCCCCAACGGCCATGGGTGTGGGTATTGAAAATGAGAAAAAAATGGGTATGGGACATGTACTGCTGAAACGGGTATAGGTATGGGTGTGGGTGTGGGTGTGGGTGTGGGTATAGCTCCTACCCGCTCCATACCTGGTGGACTAACTCACAAGCTTATACACACACTGGGCCCCTGTAATTTTTTCAATACAGCACAAGCGCCACTTTCTCTACTCCAGCACGTCCCCTCATGTGTGGGCACATGCACACAATCAATCAATTGGGGAAGGTGGAAAATCAAGACTGAGCAACTGCTCTGATATCATTTTATTTGTTTATATCAATTGGGTCATAAATAAAGAGTCATACATATAAACTCAAATGACGTTCAAACCCAGAATTGATTGGCAATAGGTGGAGTAACTGACAACCGTCTCTGATACCATGTTAAATTTTTTTTATATCAACTGGGTCACAAACAAAGAGTCATGCATATATGTTCAAGTGAGGTTCCTCCCCAATACAAATTGACAATGAGTGGAGTAACTCACAAACTTATATACATGCTCAAAACCTTAAATTATATTAATGTGGAACGCACTCCACTGTCATGTTCTTCACCGGCAGTGATTATCCAATCATGCTAGCAATCACAGGCAATCAAAGGAAATTTAAACCAAGTGATCTAATGGCAAGTCAAATCAAAGGTGCAACGGCTAGCTAGCATGACCAGTTTCTCTCCATGGCTCTTTTTCTCAAAGGACAAGCATAGTGATCATGACCAGTTTTTTCACAGTGAAAAAAAATTATATTTTCTTGAAGTCTAACATATTTTTTGTTAATTGATCTAGTAACAGGTCTATTCACAAATCCTAGTCCCCTTTTATTTCAACTATGGTGAGTATTTAGTCAATTAAGCGCTTCTAAGGAACTGTTCCAGCGCATGTTCTGAACGAAGTCAGATTCGACTTTATGAGCGTATGCTTCTGAGGAACTATTGCAACGTCTATTCTGAACGAGGTCAGATTCGGCCTTATGTGCCTTTTCAAGCAGTTGGTTATTTTCACTTACCAAGGATTCTATCTTAAGTTTCAGGTCTAGGGACTCACTATTCAGCCTTTTAAGATCAGAGTTAAACTCTTTCTCTCTTGTGTTTATGAGGTCATTAAGTGCATTAAGATCTTTACAGAGGGCAAGAGCCTCTTCTTTTGCCTTAAGGTTTTCACATTTGAGAACTTCATTGACATGTTCAAGTTCTAGTTTGTTTCGCTCAGGCATTCTAACATCTTTTTTCAATTCGGAAAAAACATCTTTAAGCATGCAATTTTCAGCAGTTATTGTCTCACGCTCATTCATTATGGCAAATAATAATTTCACAACTTTAGCTTTACTAAGACCACGTACCGTATCCTTGAGTTGGAACACGCTTTCGACTGATTCAAGGTCTGATTCAGACTCACTTCTAGCCATGAGGGCTTCTACAACTTCTTCCTCTTGGGAGTCCTCTTCCTCCTTTGAAGTTTCACCCCAGGATGCCATTATTGCTTTACGAAAATGCTTTGAGGAGCTGCTCTGTTGCGGCCTCTTGCCATGGTTTCGAAACTGTTCTGACCCCTGTTATTCGTTCTGTGTGGGGCAATTCTTCACAATGCGATCGGGTTTTCCACATCTGAAGCATCCTGAAAACTGATCATGATCGCTGTTCCGTGGCTTCCTGGCACATCCTTTCTTGATATTGTCTTTAGGCTTCTTGAAGAATTTCTTGAACTTTCGAGTCACAGGTTGACCCTCCAAAATTCCTTGTGGAGCATTCATCTTTTCAAGATCTCTCAAGGTGTTAACCTAAATATGAGAACTCTGCTCTGATACCACTTGTTAGATTTACTCACACAAGGATACAAGAGGGAGGTGAATTGTGCCTATCAGTTTTTTTCGGTTTTCTCAAAACACTTGTCAGAACTATTTGGAATGCGTGTTTGCAGTAAAGCAGAAACAAGTATAATAGCGGAAACAGTAAATGAGACACAATATTTTTACGTGGAAAGCCATCTCTGGCCCAACTGAGGTGTGAAAACCACGACCTCCCACTGTAGGATTTTAGCAATACTTTCACTAAACAGGCTGAATTTGTTACACATGTAACACACGTAGCTAGTCTCCGCCGAGACCCTAGTTACACGGACACCACGTCCAACGTCTCCTAAGAGACCAAGTCCAATGACTTGGACAACACAGACAACACATCCAACGTCTCCTAAGAGACCACGCCCGACGTCTCCTAAGACTTGGACAATTTCTTGATTCAATGATGAAAAAAGAAATAGCAAGACACCTTACTTGAATGCTTCTAAACAAGCTGAATGTAAGGTACAATACAATCCCTATTATGCCAATATAAAAAAACTCGATTTAGCACTCTCTTTGAAGGTTTTCTCTCAGAAAATTCAGACTCACAAGGACAATTTTAAACCCTTGGAAAACCTTTGAGAAAAACTAGAGAAGGAGGAGATTTCAATAGTGTGGTACATATGGCGCACGAGTAGGGTAAAGAGAATTCCACGCCCAATTAGCAACTTAGCAGCCAAGCCCCTCACAATTTCTCCACTTGATATTCTTCCCTTAAAAGATAGGACAAAATCTTTCAAGGATCTTTCAAAAGTATTTTTTAAGGGAAGAAATCTTTTTAGATTCTATAGAAAAATCTCTCAACATCATCTTTAAAGAGAAAGTCTTCTTAGACCTAACTAACATAGGGAAAGTAATACTAATTATTTTCAAGAAAATCGTCAGTAAAAAAAAAATTATTCTAAAATCTTGAAATTTATTTTTTGTCTTTGACGTTAGAACTCCACAGACCTGACTTCTCAGAACTGTTATGAGGTAGTGTTCTGAAGTACCTAAAAATATATCAAAGCAAACGCTAAGTCAAGACCTTCTAATTGGCATATTAACAAGCATATAAAACATAAAACCAATGCTAAGCCTAAGACTCTTGTTATCAGCTGAACTCCTGGGATATGATTTTGATGTTCCATGCTCTGTGCTCAGAACTGTTCTGAGGCAATGTTCTCAGACTCTTATTATCAACTGGATTTCTTGTGCATGATTTTGATGTTCTATGCGATACTCCATGCACTCTGCACAGAACTGTTCTGAGGCAATGTTCTCAAACTTTTGTTATCAACTGGGCTCCTTGTGTATGTATCGACTCTGATGTTTCAGGCTCATTTGAACTGCTCCAAGTATTTTTCAGATCCTGTCTCAACACATAATTCAAGCACAACATATTGACTAGTACATTTGGATTGTTATCATCAAAACCTTACACATTAATTGGGTCAACAAAATAGTTTTCTAACTTTCTGTCATTAGGTGAAGTAAAAATAGAGGAAAATCATTTTCACCCAAATAGGGGATAATAATTTCCATTTTACGAGGATGAAAATTGATTTTCTTGCACTAAATGATGTGATCAAATGAAATTTAGGAGCAAAATCTAATTTCAAAGGTTTGAAGTAAAACTTGCCTGTTTGATGGGAAATATTAAAAAGAATATAAAATGCAAATTTGAGCTCAATTCCTGAATTTATTCGGTTTAAGTTGATTTCAACTACAACAATTCAGTTAATGTTTTTTCATTAGTAAAACAACTCATTTGACATTCTCTACTATTAAAATAATTTAGTTTACCTCTTCTTTTTTTTTTTTCCCCACCTGATGCCCTAGTTAGATGTGCTTTTCCTCTCATCCCAAATTTTGATTAGCCTGCCACGCCCCCTCCTCTAGCAAAAAAAACCCCAAAACCTCTACCCCTCGAGTGATTACTATCAATGTTCTTTATCGATGGTAAGCCCTATTTAGATTGATTTCTACACTCATAGCAAGTTTATCACTAGTTTTTTGAGAACAAAATTTATCTCTTCAACTGTGAGAATTTCATTTTATCCTTTGATGCAGCTATTAGCGTATTGTTTTTACGAAAGTTGTGTTCAATTGACACGGTCTAATATATTGGACGAAAATTAAAGTTCAAATCGCTATAGACTAGACTGTTAAATCTTCCATCAACGGTACATATGCAATGTCGTTAAAGACTATTCATGATGACGTTGTTATAATTTTGGGGTCATTCATCAGTAAAATCTATATTAGTTATTTTGAAAGTTGAATTTCATTGTTTTAGTTTTGGAATTCTCCAACGTGATTTTCATAGTAAGTGTCATTTGGCAGTTTATTAATTAAATTGTTCCATTTTGTTTCACCCAACAACGAAAAACAACTAGCTACGTTACCCTTCATCTCTGCTGATCTCATGAGTTATTTGATCTCCACGTTCGTGTTCAAAGGAGAAAGTGACAAAAATTATACACATCATGCAATAGTTATTTTTACCCAGCACCAAATGAAAAATTTGACCTATAAATTTATTTGACATGAAAAAACATTTCCCATGAAAAATGATAATCCGGGAAAACCACCTCCTCTCGCACTAATCAATTAAAGTACATAAAGATGAATGAAAATTGAACATGATATGATGGGCTGGATAACAATAACTTTTAATCTATAGCCATACAACTTGAATCTTCCATGAATGGCAGACCTAACGTTTCAACCCAGTAGGCTTGAGTTACATTATTCGATCCATAAATAACTTGAAATTGTAGGATTGACCTCCACGTTTCTGGATTAGTAAAATATTCATGTAACATGACCATCCTTTTCACATTTGATCCAAACTTCATTCTGTCTTTCCATTATCTGTGGCCTCCTCATTGCGAACTGTTTCGCAGTATCAAGTATCGGTTCTATCAGAATATTGTGACATGTTCTTCCACTTTGGATCAATTTGGTACAACATTCTTTTGTCACAGATGTCTTATGAGACATAAGTACATACGTCAACACCATATCTCCACAATCATCGCCAATTTTAGTTGCACACTCTTTTACGACAGCTTCATTTATTAGCTGACTCCAAGCAATCTCAAACAAGTTAAGAAACAGAAATAAGATGGATAAGATGATGACTAGAATAGTTTTGCTGTCCATAGAACCTTTTCTTTTCAACTATGTTTCTGAGTGCGAGTTAGAGATTATTAGTTTTTTTCTATTCAACCATGTATAATTTATAGTTTAGATAGAAATAGAGAAACCTTTGGAAAAAAAAATATATTGTTTGCTAATTATAGAAGTGTAAGAAATTTTCTTCTAAGGATTTCCATCTATTTTAGGTTTGATTTCCTGTAGAATTGGTAGACCCTACACTAACAACTCAAAGAAGGCGAAGGGGGCTTTTTCCCCCTTTTTTGTGTAATGCGTAAAATTTAGAAAAGAATTGGTCATAGATCTAAAACTAGTATTTTTAAGGGTGCAATTTTTTTACAGACAATTCATGACGAAATTAATTCCTATAAACAAGGTATTAAAGTATGGAAGTTGCAAAACCATGTATGAACAAAATTATTATCTAGTTGTCTAGAGATGACGTAGTGATTACAATAGAAAATGGAGGGAAAAAGGTGTAATATTTTTCTATTTTTTATTGCCAATTTTAGGTTAGGCAGATTGGTATGATAAAAAAATTTGTTCCACATTAAAAATCCAAAACTTTTCTCAATGGCATGTATATAATTTAGGATAGAAGCTGTTCTCAGTTGCTTCGACACAATGAAAACAACCTCCGACAAGACACTGATCAAGGACCTTAATGTGTTCTTTTGTTTAGAATCACAAAATTTTCCTTAATTACAATTAATTATTAATGGTGAAATTTTAGTATTCGTCATCTATATCGACCGCCAAAATGACATCTTAATAGGAATACTCTATTCACCAAGATATATTATATGCAAATTTCTACGACAATGACACTAGTTATCGTTGGTAACACCTTTCAACTATTTCACAATACCATTTCAAAGATTTCTTGTAAGAAGACATTTATTATTTTTCCATGATCAAATATATGGGAGGAACTAGCGAGGACGCCCCCTAGACTATCCATATGATCAAGTTAGATAAGTTAAGAGGAAGACAATGGATTTTCACTTGAAGTATTTTGTTTTTATACTTAATATAAATTTGTATATTTCTTTCACTAAATTTATAGAATACCATCTTTTATTCATTTGATAATGTCCAAAATAAGGCCAGCAAAAAAATCCCTATCCGCTTAGAACCCGCAAAATTCACCCCCAACGGCCATGGGTGTGGGTATTGAAAATGACAAAAAATGGATATGGGACAGGTACTGCTAAAACAGGTATAGGTATAGGTATGGGTGTGGGTATAGCTCCTACCTGCTCCATACCTGGTGAACTAACTCACAAGCTTATATACACACTGGGCCCTTGGAATTTTTTTAATACAGTACAAGCGTCACTTTTTCTTACTCCAGCACGTCCCCTCATGTGTAGGCACATGCACACAATCAATCAATTGGGGAAGGTGGCAAATCAAGACCGAGCAACTGCTCTGATACCATTTTATTTTTTTAATATATCAATTGGGTCATAAACAAAGAGTCATACAAATAAGCTCAGATGACGTTCAAACCCAGAATTGATTGGCAATAGGTGGAGTAATTGATAACCCTCTCTGATACCATGTTAAATTTTTTTGGTACCAACTGGGTGACAAACAAAGAGTCACGTGTATATGTTCAAGCGAGGTTCCTCCCCAGTAGCAATTGACAATGAGTGGAGTAACTCATAAACTTATATACATGCTCAAAACCTTAAATTATATTAATGCAGGACACACTCCACTATTATATTCTTCACCGGCAGTGATGATCCAATCATGCCAGCAATCACAGGCAATCAAAGGAAATTTAAACCAAGTGATCCCATGGCAAGTCAAATCAAAGGCGCAATGGCTAGCTAGCATGACCACTCTCTCTCTATGGCTGTTTTTCTCAAAGGACAAGCATAGCGATAATGACCAGCTTTTTCACAGTGAAAACAGATTATATTTTCTTGAAGTCCAACATATTTTTTATCGACTGGTCTAGTAACATGTCTATTCATAAATCCTAGTCCCCTTTTATTTCGACTATGGTGAGTATTTAGCCAATTAAGCGCTTCTAAGGAACTGTTCCAGCGCATGTTCTGAATGAGGTCAGATTCGACCTTATGAGCATATGCTTCTCAGGAACTGTTGCAACTTCTGTTCTGAACGAGGTCAGATTCGGCCTTATGCGCCTTTTCAAGCAGTTGGTTATTTTCACTTACCAAGGATTCTACCTTAAGTTTCAGGTCTAGGGATTCACTATTTAGCATTGTAAGATCAGAGTTAAACTCTTTCTCTCTTATGTTTATGAGGTCTTTAAGTGCATCAAGATCTTTACATAGGGCAAGGGCCTCTTCTTCTGCCTTAAGTTTTTCACATTTGAGAACTTCATTGACATGTTCAAGTTCTAGTTTGTTCCGTTTAAGCATTCTAACATCTTTTTTCAATTCGGAACAAACATCTTTAAGCATGCAATTTTCAGCAGTTATTATCTCACGCTCATTCATTATGGCAAATAATAATTTCACAACTTTAGCTTTACTAAAACCATGTACCGTATCCTTGAGTTGGGACAAGCTTTCGACTGATTCAAGGTCCGATCCAGACTCGCTTCAAGCCATGAGGGCTTCTACAACTTCTTCCTCTTGGGAGTCCTCTTCCTCCTTTGAAGTTTCACCCCAGGCTGCCATCATTGCTTTACCAAAACGCTTTGAGGAGCAGCTCTGTTGCAGCCTCTTGCCATGGTTTCGGAACTGTTCTAACTCATGTTCTTCGTTATGTATGGGGCAATTCTTCACAATGTGATCGGGTTTTCCACATCTGAAGCATCCTGAAATTTGATCATGATCACTGTTCCGTGGCTTCCTGGTACGTCCTTTCTGGATATTGCCTTCAGCCTTCTTGAAGAATTTCTTGAACTTTCGAGTCACAGATTGACCCTCCAAAATTCCTTGTACAGCATTCATCTTTTTAGGATCTCTCAAGGTGTTAACCTAAATATGAGAACTCTGCTCTGATACCACTTGTTAGATTTACTCACACAAGAACACAAGACGGGGGTGAATTGTGCCTACCAGTTTTTTTCGGTTTTCTCAAAACACTTGTTATAATTGTTTGGAACGCGTGTTTGCAGTAAAGCAAAAACAAGTATAATTGCGGAAACAGTAAAGGAGACACAATATTTTTACGTGAAAAACCACCTCTGGCCCAACTGAGGTGTAAAAACCACGACCTACCACTGTAGGATTTCAGCAACACTTCTACTAAACGGGCTGAATTCGTTACACATATAACACACGTAACTAGTCTATCCTGAGACCCTAGTTACAGGGACACCACGTCCAACGTCTCCTAAGAGACCACATCCAATGACTTGGACAACACGGACAACACGTCCAATGTCTCCTAAGAGACCATGTCCATCTTCTCCTAAGACTTGGACAATTTCTTGATTCAATGATGAGAAAAGACATAGTAAGACACCTTACTTGAATGCTACTAGACGAGCTAAATGTGAGGTGCAATACAATCCCTATTATGCCAATATAAAAGACTCGATTTAGCACTATCTTTGAAGGTTTTCTCTCGGAAAATTAAGACTCACAAAGATAATTTTAAACCCTTGGAAAACCTTTGGGAAAAACTAGAGAAGGAGGAGACTTAAATAGTGTGGTGCATATGGCGCACGAATAGGGCAAAGAGAATTCCCCACCCAATTAGCAACTTAGCAGCTAAGCTCCTCACAATTTCTCCACTTGATATTCTTCGCTTAAAAGATAGGACAAAATCTTTCAAGGATCTTTCAAAAGTATTTTTTAAGGGAAGAAATCTTTTTAGATTCTATAGAAAAATCTCTCAACATTATCTTTGAAGAGAAAATCTTCTTAGACCTAACTAACACAGGGAAATTAATCCTAATTATTTTCAAGAAAATCTTTAGCAAAAAAAATCATTCTAAAATCTTGAAATTTGTTTCTTGTCTTTGACGTCGGAACACCGCAGACTTGACTTCTCAGAACTGTTCTGAGGCAGTGTTCTGAAGTACTTAAAAACATTTCAAAGCAAACGCTAAGTCAAGACCTTCTAATTGGCATATTAACAAGAATCTAAAAAATAAAACCAATGCTAAGCGTAAGACTCTTGTTATCAGCTGAACTTCTTGGATATGATTTTGATGTTCCATGCTCTATGCTCAGAACAGTTCTGAGGCAATGTTCTCAGGCTCTTATTATCAGCTGAACTTCTTGTACATGATTTTGATGTTCCATGCGATGCTCTATGCTCTCTGCTCAGAACTGTTCTGAGGCAATGTTCTCAGACTTTTGTTATCAGCTGGGCTCCTTGTGTATGTATTGACTCTGATGTTCCATGCTCATTCGAACTGCTCCAAGTATTTTTCGAATCCTATCTCAACAAATAATTCAAGCACAGCATATTGACTAGTACATTTGGATTGTTATCATCAAAACCTTACACGTTAATTGGGTCAACAGTTTCCCCCTTTTTGATGATGACTGCTGGGAAAAATTGAGAGTTTTAATAAAAAGGGCCGCAAGTGTATAGCTCTCGCTGTAGTACTTGAGGGTCATCTTCACAGAGACGATGGAAGAGTTTTAGGTCATAAAAAGTGAGGATTAACTAATTAGCTACACTAAACTAAATGAAATTATTTAAAGCAATCTAACAAGCCTAATTCAACTAAATGATCATCGAAATCCTTATTCAAGTTAAACAAACCCAGATTGATTACCCTAACTGTCTAAGATTGAAATCAGGTTGGAACATATCACAGGGCAACGAAGTTTGCAAATTCACCAAACTACTGATATCACCTTAACCATTCCTTCATCACCATCAAGTAACTCAATACAAGAACAGTTCATTAAACGTAGCAACACTGAACTCAGCACAACAATTCATACAAATTACCACGGGGCTGAAACAACAGAGTAACAGGGGAGGGGAAATCAGGATGAACTAGTAGAACAAGAAAACGACAACAGGGGAGGGGGAAGCAACAGCATCAACTCAGCAACTCTAACTAAGAACAACCAGCAAATTCAGGCCACAGGGAGTGCATACCTCGGTGGGATTACAGGGCACAACACTGCCTTCACCGTGCACCTTCTCTGCCTCCAACCAACTCGATTCAAGGGGAAGGGGAATGAACTACACCTACTAAGCACTGAGTCAGGCTTCCTCGCTTGCAGCTCGGCCACTCAGCAATGGCGGTCTCGCCATTAATAGCAGAACAGGAATCAGGGGAAGGGGATTCGAATGAAATTTGACAAACTAACATCCAATTTTTGCAAAATCAAACCATAATCGTGAATTACTACTGGAAAACTCGAAATTATAGCGGTATTACATGAAATTAAAGGCTGGAAACAACTGAAAAATCGAAACCCTAAACCGAATTAAAGCCTAAATTTGAAATGACTCGAATGAAAACTGAAACTAAACCCTAAAACTAAACTTATCTAACCTAAAACCCTAGAATTACCTACTTTTTTCATCAAGGGCGTCGGTGGCTTGAATTTATACCCGAACTCTCTTCATTCTCGACCGTCGATTCGTGGGTATCGTGGATGGTGAAGATGGTGTTGCCGAGATGATGTGCTGGCGCCGTTAGCGTGAAACGCGGTGGAGGGTGACAACGATGGTGATGAGGTGGAAGAGAGAGAGATGCGAGGTAGAGAGAGAAAGGAGATGGGGATGGTGAGGGAACGAAGATGGAGATGCCAGGGTTTCGGGTTCAGGGGTTCTGGGTTGAAGACGAATGCGAAGAGAGAGAGTATGAAGGGGGAGGGGGTTTGGAAAAGCTGAGTCACGTGCGGCATGCGTGGGAGGGGAGTGGAAACCAAGCTGAACCGATTTTGGACCGGTTCAATCTGCCTGAGCCGGTTTGGTTCGATTTTTTTGGACCGATTCGGTTCGGTTCTTTAATTTCTGAGTCGGTTCTCAAGCTAATTCAACCCATTTTTTCAGTTCCCGGCATTTTCCACTATTTTTCTTGCATTTTTAGCCATTTATTCGAAATTATTCAAAACCTGCAAAATACATAAAATCAGTTTAAAATCTTAAAAATACGATAAAAACGAGCATAAAACAAGTGTAAAAATACCCTAAAAATAGGTCATTTTTGGTACGAACAAATACCCCCACACCAAGATTTTGCTCGTCCTCGAGTAAAACAAACTAAACTAACTAAAAGAAAATAGAAAATAAGAAAAAGAAAATCCTAACTCACTGTCATAGGAATCACAGTTGCATTTAGCGTATGCAACAAGCCCTTTAAACCCCTCGGTCTCCCAGGTGGACGAGTGAGGTCTCGTGAGGGTTTCCAAGTGAAATACCCACAAAAATTATTTCAAAAATAAAGAAAAATCTTTTTGGGTTTTTTTTTCTAAAACTGATATGTACAAAATCTGAGAAAAATATGCACACATTCTAATTAGCTAGATCACCATGTACTCAATTATTGACCTGCATATACGTAAAATATACTTCAAAGCCCTCTACCTCCTAAATGATATCAGAGCGCTAATTTTTCACCCCACTGAACATCAAGATGTTGAATCCATCTCGGTGCTCGTGTGCAAGTGTATCATCATCCCAGGGCTTAGATTTACCAGAATTAGACTCAATCCCACTTAGCTAACATAACTATATTATTATCATACTGGTTTTGAAAGCAAGCTTTCCCAGTAGCAATATTGCCTCAAAGGGTAACTCCCAGTAGCACGTGCCTCAAAGGGTAACGCCCAGTAACGCATGCCTCAAAGGGATACTTGTCATTCCAAACTTTATTTTCATCTCTTTTTTTTTCTTTATTTCATACTTATTCATAATACAATTTTTTTCTCAACCATTTTTCAAAGCAATTATGTCACAAGCTAGTGGGAGAATCATTCTTAGAAAACCTAAGACCTAAAGATAATAATGAAGAAGTAAGTAAGGACTGGATTTCCACAACCTATAATGAACTACTGGGGTTTGAATTAGGGTTTAGAATATCACATTTGAAGTTGGAGACTTATCATGCACATCCTATTTATATACAAGCTAATAAATAAAGCACAGGGGATTCAAGCTAATCAGAGATAGTACAAACATTCCCAAAAACAAAATCAAAAATCTTCAAAAATTTTCAAATTTCAAAAATGGACACCTCACCCCCACACCAAAACTTCACAATGTCCTCATTGTGGGAACTAAGGCGCTAAAAAGTAAGCACATCAGCTCTACAACTGTAAAACCACACTAAACTACAAATATATACAAATTAGGACACCACAAAAATCATAAACAAAAACAAAACCAAAAACAAAACAAATACACACACACATATTTACAAAAGCCAAGAAAAACAAAATCACAAAAGAGAAGAAGAGGAGAAGAGAGGAAAGTGGAACGATCATACCAGGTTGGATACAGATTGTACCCAAACTATGAGGCTTATGGAGCATCAGCCACTCCATATTAAGCTGAAAAGTGCTATTTAAATCAAAACTCATTAGAGCACGCAACAGCTTATCAAACAAAGAAGCCCAACTCTCAATAATATAGCAACAATGAAAAGCAGTGAGTTGGAACTAGATAGAGTACATCCACATAGCCAATAAAGTATAGGTAAGGGCCCGTTTCAACTTATCAAACAGTTGGGCCCAATCAGGAAAGAAATGAACATACTCAGAATGAGCCAGTAGTGAGATCATTGGCCTAGAAACGATATCAGCATAAATGAGCAATCTAGGCAAAATAGTGGATGCAAATTTCACAAGTCTGTTAAGTCCAATATGCATATGAGTCTGGTCTAAAGTAAAAGTGTTAGTGGCAATGATCTCAGACTCAACAAAATCAGACTTATAATAATCAAAAAGGAAGTCAGTTTGGATGGAGTCAAAAGAGAAGGACTCATACTCAGCACAAAAACCATCATTAGAACTTCCATGGGTCTCGAACTCATAAGAAAAAGATTCGTATTCTACAGGCAGAATATTATCATCTAATTTAAACAGAAGGTTAGGAAAGATGGGATCAAAAGAGAATGATTCAAATTCAACATGAAAACCCACATCAAAACCTTCAGTAACATCAAGCCCATATGAAAAAGATTCATATTCTGCATAAAGAATATCATCATCAAAGTCCAACATAGTGACTTCAGGTGTCTCATCATGTAACTCCTATGAAATATCTTTCATATCATCTAAATCATGAAGCTTAACTGCAGGTGTGATGCTTGTGTCTAGCTCACTAACCAAATCAGATTGTTCACCCACTTCCAGTTCACGATAGTCATTCAGAGTGGTGGGTAGGTCGACATAAACTAAGATATCTTCAGTGACATCTTTGGATGAGCTAATGCAAGGTGCAAGGTCTGTTGATAGAGATGCAGGGAGGTCACTCTCTTGTTCTAGGTTAGGCAAAGACATCGTTTCATTCAAATCAGGCCTAGTAGAATAAGAGGGTTCAAAATCATCATAGAGACTAATGTCAGGTTTAGGAGATCCTAAACTAGAATCATTCTCACTAGAAGTCTCCCTATTTTTGTCAAAACATTGAGAATATTCAGAAATTCTCACTTTCATAATCTCCATCATTTGTTCAGTCATATTGTTAATCTTCTTTTCAAAACTTGCACATGTAACATCAATATATTCACGATAAGGACAAGTGTAAGCATCATGATCAGGAGATTCACAATAATCGCACAACACAGGAGACACACAAGAATAAGATGGATCATATGAATTCACAAAGTGGTCTGAAGGGTAAGAATCAACTTGAAAATCATACTTTCCATGAGTTGGGTATATAAAAGTCTCATTAGCTTGTTCAAACGCATAGGTTTCCCAAGCTAATTTTTCACAGAAATCCCACACTTCATTTTGAGTTCTAGATAATAATTCTATTAAACCTCCAGGACAAAGTGATACAATATAACTCCTTGACTCAATATTTAGACCCTCAATAATGACCTCACAAATTTCCCATTTTTGAAAATTATGATTCAGTTGAGCACGATAATCATTAAGCCTTGAAAAATAATTCCAAAAAGGTTCGTGCTCATATTGCGGGAAATTGAAAACCGGCACTTGAAATTTTTTTAAAGTTTTTAAAGTTTTTCAATTTTTAAGGGTTTTCAATTTTTCAATTTTTTTGGGGTTTTTTTTGGCTTTTCAAAATTTTTTTTGTGGTTTTCAAGTTCTTCAACTGTTTTTGGATCTTAAGTTTTTCCATTTTTTTTGTGATTTTTAAATTTTTTTGAAGAAACGATTAAAATAAGTGACAATTGATACCAAAATAGGGAAATCAACTAAAACAAATCACAACAACTAAGTAACTACTAATGAAATCACCAAAACACAGTACGAAAAGAGTAATATACGAAAACAAAAAGATGACCTAATCTCGCCAAAAACTTGTTGGGAAAAATTGAGAGTTTTAATAAAAAGGGCCGCAAGCGTACAGCTCTCGCTGTAGTACTTGAGGGTCATCTCCACAGGGATGATGAAAGAGTTTTAGGTCATAAAAAGTGAGGATTAACTAATTAGCTACACTAAACTAAATGAAATTATTTAAAGCAATCTAACAACCTAATTCAACTAAATGATCATCGAAATCCTTATTCAAGTTAAACAAACCCAGATTGATTACCCTAACTGTCTAAGATTGAAATCAGGTTGGAACATATCACAGGGCAACGAAGTTTGCAAATTCACCAAACTACTGATATCACCTTAACCATTCCTTCATCACCATCAAGTAACTCAGTACAAGAACAGTTCATTAAACGTAGCAACACTGAACTCAGCACAACAATTCATACAAATTACCACGGGGCTGAAACAACGGAGTAACAGGGGAGGGGAAATCAGGATGAACTAGTAGAACAAGAAAACGACAACAGGGGAGGGGGAAGCAACAGCATCAACTCAGCAACTCTAACTAAGAACAACCAGCAAATTCAGGCCACAAGGAGTGCATACCTCGGTGGGATTACAGGGCACAACACTGCCTTCACCGTGCACCTTCTCTGCCTCCAACCAACTCGATTCAAGGGGAAGGGGAATGAACTACACCTACTAAGCACTGAGTCAGGCTTCCTCGCTTGCAGCTCGGCCACTCAGCAATGGCGGTCTCGCCATTAATAGCAGAACAGGAATCAGGGGAAGGGGATTCGAATGAAATTTGACAAACTAACATCCAATTTTTGCAAAATCAAACCATAATCGTGAATTACTACTGAAAAACTAGAAATTATAGCGGTATTACATGAAATTAAAGGCTGGAAACAACTGAAAAATCGAAACCCTAAACCGAATTAAAGCCTAAATTTCGAATGACTCGAATGAAAACTGAAACTAAACCCTAAAACTAAACTTAATCTAACCTAAAACCCAAGAATTACCTACTTTTTTCATCAATGGCTCCGGTGGCTTGAATTTATACCCGAACTCTCTTCATTCTCGACCGTCGATTCGTGGGTATCGTGGATGGTGAAGATGGTGTTGCCGAGATGATGTGCTGGCACCGTTAGCGTGAAACGCGGTGGAGGGTGACAACGATGGTGATGAGGTGGAAGAGAGAGAGATGCGAGGTAGAGAGAGAAAGGAGATGGGGATGGTGAGGGAACGAAGATGGAGATGCCAGGGTTTCGGGTTCGGGGGTTCTGGGTTGAAGACGAACGCGAAGAGAGAGAGTATGAAGGGGGAGGGGGTTTGGAAAAGCTGAGTCACGTGCGGCGTGCGTGGGAGGGGAGTGGAAACCAAGCTGAGCCGTTTCGGTTCCCTTTTTTTGGACCGGTTCAATCTGCCTAAGCCGATTCGGTTCCCTTTTTTTGGACTGATTCGGTTCGGTTCTTTAATTTCTGGGCCGGTTCTCAAGCTAATTCAACCCATTTTTTCAGTTCCCGGCATTTTCCACTATTTTTCTCGCATTTTTAGCCATTTATTCGAAATTATTCAAAACCTGCAAAATAAATACAATCAGTTAAAAACCTTAAAAATACGATAAAAACGAGCATAAAACAGGTGTAAAAGTACCCTAAAAATAGGTCTTTTTGGTACGAACAATGACAAACCAAATGACCATAAGTCATCAATGACAATTAATAGTGAGACAGGGCAAATATACATTGGTGCCAAAACAGTTATCCACCCTCACACTGGAGAGAAAACAATAGTTAAGGGGTCAACTTAAACTAAGCAACCAATCGAAACAAGGTCATCCTCATCTTCCCCCTTTTGACATCATCGAAAAGGGTGCGAAGGTCGGGAGTTGAAATCCAGTGTGGATGCAATCACCACCAAAGCAATAATGTGGGAAGTAACAGCGATACACTCAAGTATATGGTACAGTAATGATATTGGCCATCCGAGTCACGCACAGACAAATAACACATGCAACAAGCAAAGTTATAGCATAAATGCATTAAACATCCAAAAACAGCCGTAAACCATTAGTGGTCACATACATAACCAAGTGTTTGAAAAACAATGTTGGGAATAGGAAAAGGAATAGGTTCAGGTAGAGGAAGGTGGAGGAGGGAATTTGGCTGTGAGGGGGATAGGGGCACTCAGTAGATCCTTATGACATTTGTCATTGAGAGCCTTTTCCTCTATAAACGCCTGCTTTACTTCAGCTATCTCCCCCTTCAATATAATCTGGTCCTGTAATAGTGTATCAATTGTGGGAGCGCTGGATGTGAAGGGTTCACTGGGAACAGGTCCAAGTGGTGTTTAGAGCCCCTATTCTGAAGTTGCACTGCCGCCTTTTGTCACTTTGAAACCACACCCAATCAACGTGTTGTTGCCAATCTCATCACTAACCTGAAAGCCTATTCTTTTCTGCAAGGGAATCCCAAACTTCTCAAACACTGATGTCAACAAGAACCTATACTCCATGTCATGATCCTTGGACGTGTTGGCAATTCTCTCAATGTGGCTAATCATGATTGCGGGCAAGTTAATTTGCTCACCCCTATCCAACAAATCAGCGTAGCACATGTCCATGGGATCAGCAAGGTTACATCCCTGATCTTGTGGAACAATATTCTTCATCACCAACCAAAACAACAGTCAATGCAATAGCATCATTTCCCCCTTTCTCACAGACCGGGATACAGTTAAATGCGGTTTTTGGGGTAACTTCTGGGTCAATTCCAACATCCGTTCTTCGCCTAAGATGCTCTTGTCCTCTTGCATATACACATCAAAACCTTTGGAGGACACCCCAAGTAACTCACCTAACTTCTTAGCATCAAACCGTAGGTCATGATCAATAACTGTGCTTGTTACCACTCTATTGGTGACAACACAGTTCGCATAGAACTCAGCCAACTCTGGAATCGAACATCCTTTCTTAATATCCTTGAACAGGTCCAACCATCGCTGAGCTTCCAACTTCTCTAAGAACACCCCTAGCCCCTGTTCCTAAAAGTATGACACCTTAACTACCTTCCCCGAACTACAGATTTCTGAAGAAAATGCTCATATCTCTCAGCAAGTGTCATGTTTTTTCCAATTCTCTTCTTCTTTGGTTCATTAGACTCTTCAACTAGTTTGGACACTTGTTCTCCCTTAATCTAGACTCGGCCACAACCGGGTCATACACCACAATCTCCCAACCTGCAATTGGGTGTACCAAAGGTATCATATCAGGGTTCAAGTCTACTGATCTTAAGTCCAAGCTCTTCAAGAACCCAAAAATAGAGGGAGTAATTGAAAAAGGAAGGTGAGGGAGGGTTTTTCATACCAATCGAGATCGTTTATAGCGATGATGATGCCGATGATGTTCCCTCAGAACTCATCCCAATTCTACCCCATTTTCTTGGTAGTTGGTCTCGTAGTGATCTTGCGTGAGAAGTCTTGTGCTTAGAGGATGTTTGACCGCCACGAGTTCTTGCCATTGAGGATTTGAAGATTTGAGGTGATTTGGAGTTAGGGTTTTGAAGGGGTTTAAGGAAAGAGAGGAAAATCGGGTTCTTGGTAGAGAGAGAGGGATGGATGGATGGGTTATGGAGAGAGAGAGAGTGGAGGGATTTAATGGTGAGCATAAGTGGCCCGAAAATCAAGGGAGTTTATGGGAGAGTTTATTTTGGTCCTTCTTGGAGAGAGAATGGTTTGTATGCAGCTCATCATTACACTAGGTATGGTATAAATTATAGGTTAGCTATAATGAAAGAGGAAATTTCGGTTTCCAACATTTTAAGAACGACACTTGGTCAGCACATGATACAAAGAGTTGTCAGGTCTGTTCCTATAGTCTGTTCTTACTGTTAAAAGTTCGGTGTCTAAGGACACTGAGGGAAATATTATTAGACCTCAACGAGTGTCAGTATGTTACATTCCACACATATGCCAGTAAAAGCACAAAAATTGACTGCATCCATTGTAACAATTTATTTGACCTTAAACCCTTAACTAGTCAATCATTGGGGTTAAACAAGCATGCTCAAGTTCTTTTGATCATTCCCAATTCAAGTCTATTCCTCTTAAACTGCTCTCTACTTAGTGCCTTGGTAAAAATGTCAGTAATGTGCTTATCAGTGGCACAAAAATTCATTAAAATTAAGCCCTTTTTAACATTGTCACTCAAAAAATGATGACGTATGTCAATATGCTTAGTCCTTTTATGTTGACATGGGTTTTTGGCAATGTTAATTGCACTTATGTTATCACAAAATATAGGAATGCATCCCATGTCAACAGAAAAGTCCTTGAGTTGTTGCCTTATCAACAAAAATTGAGCACAACAAGAAGCAGCCGCTACATACTCGGCTTGTGCTGTGGACATGGCAATGGAGTGTTGTTTCTTGGTTGCCCAAGAGACCAAGCAGGGTCCAAGAAAGTGAGCCATACCTAAGGTGCTTTTTCTATCAACCAAGGATCCAGCATAATCAGCATCCGCATACCCAATGAGATCAAACCATAAAGCTAAGTCTGAGGTCAATAGGTGCAAATGTTTCCTCATAATCGATCCCCTCTTATTGGTTGTAACCCTGAACCACCAACCTGACCCTGTTCTGAGTGACTGTTCCGAACTCATCCAATTTATTCTTGAACACTCACTTGGTGCGAATTATCGATCTGTCCTTAAGTCTTGATTCAAGGTGCCAATCCTTGTTTCTTTTAAATTGATGAAGCTCTTCTTGCATAGCAGTAAAACAGTCAGAATCTACAAGGGCTTCATAAACATTCTTTAGCTCAACGTTAGACAAAAAAGCATAGAAAGCACATAAGTTTCTAAGTTTGGATCTGGTTTGCACCCCTGTATTAATGTCAGACATGATCTGGTCAAGGGGGTGCGAGCTTTAGTGCTTCTAGGGTCGTGGAATAAATAGATCCATAGACACACTTACCAATCCCCCCTGGGTACTTAGTGAAACAGGTTCTGGAACTGTTCTGGTGCCTGTTCCCATATCAGTTCGGGAATAATTGGGTTGAGTGGGCCGGTTCTGTTTAGGTTCAGTAATGCTTCCTCCTGACTGGTTTACTCCCTTCCCACCTTCCAAATTATCAGTTCCAGGACTTGGTTCACCTTCAGGAGTCTTACCTTTGTCAACTATGGAGCTTTGAGCAAGCGAGAGGTCTTTTCTCACAAGACCAAGTTCAAACTCTTCATCCTGTGTATCATACTCAATCAAGGAGTTAGTCTCATCAAACAATACATACACACTTTCCTTAACACATAAGGTTCTTTTGTTAAACACTTTGTACGCCTTACTTTACTGTGTGAGAAGTACCCTAAGAATATGGCTTCATCACTCCTAGGGTCGAATTTTCCTAAGAATTCCTTCCCATTATTGTACACATAGCATTTGCAACCAAACACCCTCAAGTGCATAATATTAGGTTTCGTCCCTTGAAAAGTTCATAAGAAGTCTTGTTAAGTATGGTTCTGATCATACATCTATTATTAACATAACACGATGTGTTCAATACCTCTGCCTAGAAGTTTCTAGGAAGACCACTAGCAACAAGCATAGTTCTAGTTATGTCTTCTAGAGTCTGATTTTTACGCTCTATCATCCCTTTCTGTTGGGGTGTTCTAGGGGCAGAAAAGTTATGATCTATACCGTGGTCATTACAATAATCAATGAAGCTTGAGTTTTCAAATTCTTTACCATGGTCAGACCTAAGACTTACCAATGAGTGTCCTACTCACTTTTTAATTTTCTTAAGAAGCACAAGAAACTTCTCAAATGATTCATCTTTTGATGCCAAAAATAAAGTCCAAGTGAAACGAGAGTAATCATCCACTATAACAAACACATATCTCTTCCCACCTCTACTTGTGATACTCATAGGACCACACAAATCAACATGTAGTAGCTAAGAGGTCGGAAAGTGCTAACACAGTTTTTTGACTTGAAAGAAGTCCTAACTTATTTTCCTCTAGCACAAGCATTGCACACCTTGTCATCATTATACTTGATGGAAGGTAGTCCAACTACTAGGTCCTTAGAAACAAGTTTATTCAAAAGAGAAAGGCTTATATGACCTAGCCTCTTATGCCAAAGCATAACATCGTCATCAAGAGCACTTAAACAAGTCAAATGATTTTGGGGAAGTGAAAGAATACACACTTTATACACATTGTTATGTCGCTTCCTCCTCAACACAACATTACCAGAATTGACATTGGTAATAAAGCATTGATATGAAGAGAATTCAATGTGATTACCTCTATCACACAATTGAGACACACTTAGTAAATTATGTTGTAACCCATCAACCAAGTACACATTATCAATAGAGTGAGAGAGTAATCTACCTATCTTACCTACACCGATAATTTTTTCAGATTTGCCGTTTCCAAATGCCACTTTCCCTCCATCAAAGGCCGTAAGTGAGATGAAGTTTGATTTGTCTCCCATCATGTGCCTTGAGCAACCACTATCCAAGAACCATAGTTAATTGCCTCCTCTCACTTTAGCCTACAAAACAGCTAAGTGTTTGTCTTGGGAACCCATATTCACTTGGGTTCCATTTTCTTTGACATGCAGATTAAGTCATCTTTTCTAATCCATACTTGTTTAACATACAATGAGTTTCTCCCCATGGCTCTCTTTCTCAAAGGACAAGCATAACGATAATGACCAGTTTTTTTATAGTGAAAACAGATTATATTTTTTTGAAGTCTAACATATTTTTTGTTAACTGGTCTAGTAAGAGATTTATTCACAAATCCTAGTCCCCTTTCATTTCGACTATAGTGAGTATTTAGCCAATTAAGCGCTTCTAAGAAACTGTTCCAGCGCATGTTCTGAATGAGATCAGATTCAACCTTACGATCATATGCTTATGAGGAACTGTTACAACGTCTGTTCTGAACGAGGTCAGATTCAGCCTTATGCGCCTTTTTAAGCAGTTGGTTATTTTCATTTACCAAGGATTCTACCTTAAGTTTCAGGTCTAGGGACTCACTATTCAGCCTTGTAAGATCAGAATTAAACTCTTTCTCTCTTGTATTTATGAGGTCTTTAAGTGCATCAAGATCTTTACATAGGGCAAGGGCCTCTTCTTCTGCCTTAAGTTTTTCACATTTGAGAACTTCATTGACATGTTCAAGTTCTAGTTTGTTCCGTTCAAGCATTCTAACATCTTTTTTCAATTCGGAACAAACATCTTTAAGCATGCAATTTTCAGCAGTTATTGTCTCACGCTCATTCATTACCGCAAATAATAATTTCACAACTTTAGCTGTACTAAGACCACGTACCGTATCCTTGAGTTGGGACAAGCTTTTGACTGATTCAAGGTCCGATTCAGACTCGCTTCTAGCCATGAGGGCTTCTACAACCTCTTTCTCTTGGGAGTCCTCTTCCTCCTTTGAAGTTTCACCCCAGGCTGCCATCATTGCTTTACCAAAATGCTTTGAGGAGCTATTCTGTTGTGGCCTCTTGCCATGATTTCGGAACTGTTCTGACCCCTGTTCTTCGTTCTGTATGGGGAAATTCTTCATAATGTGATCGGGTTTTCCACATCTTAAGCATCTTGAAAACTGATCATGATCACTGTTCCGTGGCTTCCTGGTACGTCCTTTCTTGATATTGCCTTCAGCCTTCTTGAAGAATTTCTTGAATTTTCGAGTCACAGATTGACTCTCCAAAATTCCTTATGCAGCATTCATCTTTTCAGGATCTCTGAAGGTGCTAACCTAAATATGAGAACTCTGCTCTGATACCACTTGTTAGATTTACTCACACAAGGACACGAGAGGGGGATAAATTGTGTCTACCAAGTCTCTTTGCTTTTCTCAAAACACTTGTCAGAACTGTTTGGTACGCATGTTTGCAGTAAAGCAGAAACAAGTATAATTATGAAAACAGCAAAGGAAACACAATATTTTTACATGAAAAACCACCCCTGGCCTAACTGAGTTGTAAAAACACGACCTACCACTGTAGGATTTCAACTACACTTTCACTAAACGGGCAGAATTCATCACACACGTAACACACGTAACTAGTCTACTCCGAGACCCTAGTTACACGGACATCACGTCTAACATCTCCTAAGAGACCACATCCAATGACTTGGACAACACGGACAACACATCCAACGTCTCCTAAGAGACCACGTCCAACTTCTCCTAAGACTCGGACAATTTCTTGATTCAATGATGAAAAAAGACATGGTAAGACACCTTACTTGAATGCTTCTGGACAAGCTGAATGTAAGTACAATACAATCCTTATTATGCCAATATAAAAGACTCGATTTAGCACTATCTTTGAAGGTTTCCTCTCAGAAAATTAAGACTCACAAAGACAATTTTAAACCCTTCGAAAACCTTTGAGAAAAACAAGAGAAGGAGGAAACTTAAACAGTGTGGTGCATATGGCGCACGAGTAGGGCAAAGAGAATTCCACGCCCAATTAGCAACTTAGCAGCCAAGCTCCTCACAATTTCTCCACTTGATATTCTTCCCCTAAAAGATGGGATAAAATCTTTCAAAGATCTTTCAAATGTATTTTTTAAGGGAAGAAATCTTTTTAGATTCTATAGAAAAATCTCTCAACATTATCTTTAAAGAGAAAATCTTCTTAGACCAAACTGACACAGGAAAATTAATCCTAATTATTTTTAAGAAAGTCGTTAGTAAAAAAATCATTCTAAAATCTTGAAATTTGTTTTTTGTCTTTGACGTCAGAACACCGCAGACCTGACTTCTCAGAACTGTTCTGACGCAGTGTTCTGAAGTACTTAAAAACATTTCAAAGCAAATGCTAAGTTAAGACCTTCTAATTGGCTATTAACAAGAATCTAAAAAATGAAACCAATGCTAAGCCTAAGACTCTTATTATCAGCTGAGCTTCTTGGATATGATTTTGATGTTCCATGCTCTGTGCTCAGAACTGTTCTGAGACAATGTTCTCAGACTCTTATTTCTAGCTGGACTTCTTGTGCATGATTTTGATGTTTCATGCGATGCTCCATGCTCTCTGTTCAGAACTGTTCTGAGGCAATGTTCTTGGACTTTTGTTATCAGCTGGGCTCCTTGTGTGTATATCGACTCTGATGTTCTATGCTTATTCGAACTGCTCTAAGTATTTTTTGAATCGTGTCTCAACACATAATTCAGGCACAGCATATTGACTAGTACATATGGATTGTTATCATCAAAACCTTACACATTAATTGGGTCAACAAAATGGTTTTCCAACTTTCTGTCATTTAGTGAAGTAAAAATAGAGGAAAATCATTTTCACCAAATAGGGGATAATAATTTCCATTTTACAAGGATGGAAATTGATTTTCTTGCACTAAATGATGTGATCAAATGAATTTTAGGAGCAAAACCTAATTTCAAAGGTTTGAAGTAAAACTTGACTGTTTGATGGGAAATATTAAAAAGAATATAAAATGCAAATTTGAGCTCAATTCCTGAATTTATTCGGTTTAAGTTGATTTCAACTACAATAATTCAGTTAATGTTTTTTCATTAGTAAAACAATTCATTTGACATTCTCTGCTATGCAGACAATAGAAAATGCAGCGAAAAAGGTGTAATATTTTTCTATTTTTTATTGCCAATTTTAAATTAGGCAGATTGGTGGGATAAAAAATTTTTTCCGCATTAAAAATCCAAAACTTTTCTCAATGGCAAGTATATAATTTAGGATAGAAGCTGTTCTCAGTTGCTTCGACACAATGAAAACATCCTTCGACAAGACACTGATCAAGGACCTTAATGTGTTCTTTTGTTTAGAATCACAAAATTTTCCTTAATTACAATTAATTATTAGTGGTGAAATTTTAGTATTCGTTATCTATATCGACCGCCAAAATGACATCTTAATAAGAATACTCTATTCACCAAGATATATTATATGCAAATTTCTACGACGATGACACTAGTTATCGGTGGTAACACCTTTCAACTATTTCATCATACCATTTCAAAGATTTCTTGTAAGAAGACATTTATTATTTTTCCATAATTAAATATATGGGAGGAACTAGCGAGGAGACCCCCTAGACTATCCATATGATCAAGTTAGACAAGTTAAGAGGAAGACAATGGATTTTTACTTGAAGTAGTTTGTTTTTATACTTAATATAAATTTGTATATTTCTTTCACTAAATTTATAAAATACAACCTTTTATTCATTTGATAATGTCCAAAGTAGGGCTAGCAAAAAAATCTGTATCTGCATAAAATCCGCAAAATCCACCCCCAACGGCCATGGGTGTGGGTATTGAAAATAAGAAAAAAATGAGTATGGGACAGGTACTGCTAAAACGGGTACAGGTATGGGTATGGATGTGGGTATAGCTCCTACCCGCTCCATACCTGGTGAACTAACTCACAAGCTTATGTACACACTGGGCCCCTCGAATTTTTTCAACACGTCCCCTCATGTGTGGGCACATGCACACAATCAATCAATTAGGGAAGGTGGCAAATCAAGACTGAGCAACTGCTCTGATACCCTTTTATTTTTTTTTATATCAATTGGGCCATAAATAAAGAGTCATACATATAAGCTCAAATGACGTTCAAACCCAGAATTGATTGGCAATAGGTTGAGTAACTGAAACCCTCTCTGATACCATGAGAAATTTTTTTTATATCAACTGGGTCACAAACGAAGAGTCACGCGTATATGTTCAAATGAGGTTCCTACCCAATACCAATTGACAATGAGTGGAGTAACTCACAGACTTATATACATGCTCAAAACCTTAAATTATATTAATATGGGACACACTTCACTATCATATTCTTCACAGGCAGTGATTATCCAATCTTGCTAGCAATCACAGGCAATCAAAGGAAATTTAAACCAAGTGATCTAATGGCAAGTCGAATCAAAGGTGCAATGGCTAGCTAGCATGAAATCTCGCCTCAGGATACAAATAGTGGCTAATTCAATTCTGGCGTTACTGATCAAGGTGGAGTCATAATTCCCATGAAGGGAAGTTTAAGAATCATACAATACATCAGCATTGTTTTAAATTTCAATTTTCAAACTTGCTTACACACAATTTTTATGTAAACACTCATTTAAAATTTGTAAAACATGGCATAGTTTAGATTTTTATTAAAATAAATATACTAAGAGAATAAATTAATCATTAGATCAATTATAGAACAACTCCCTAATTATTATGTATAAATATAATAACTAAATAATAACTTATGAATGCTCATTTCATAGTAAAAACAAAATTCCAAAAAAAAAATTGCGAATTTGATATTTAATAGCAACCTATGATGCAACTTCAAAACCCAAGAATATATACATATGTATGAATATGATTATACGTTTGTCTATTATATCTTGGAGAGAAGGGATCGAATAGGACACCTCATCGCTCAATTCTTCGGCTTATACTTGCACGAATTAGTTTAGGAGAGTTACATTATGTCAAATATATACTGTCATTATTGCGTAAGTGGTTGTCGCGGTTTTCTTGTTATTTGATTATGAAGATTAAAGTTGGAGGCCGACTATTCGAATAAATTTGATAGTCAACTTAGATGTCTGGAGACTAAGAGTTGCAGAGTCAACTTGAAGGTGATACGACAAGGTGTGTCATTTGTGCAACTGTCTGACTGCAACAAAACAAAAGTGTTTGATCTTAGAGTTGGAGAACTCTAGGTTGGGTTGTGAGCTTGTTGAGACCCAACCTTGTTGAGATATCGTAGGGCATTTTTCGCATTTAAATCTCGCATTTAATTTCATAATTACTTTAATTTTTGCAATCACCCTATTCACTCCCTTTTGGGCAATATGAACTTTCATTAATGGTTATGCATTGAAAAGAAATTCTGTAACAATTGGAATTGTGTACATCGTGTTATACACTACATGTTCCTCTAAGCATGTTGACGGATGTTTTTATTTTTTGGACCCACATGAGTGAAAAATGATTTCAAAAATCACATTTTTAATTCGATGGTCTTGTGTACCTTTGAGACATTTTTATTGAATTTTTGAGGATGGTGTTTGATTGGGGGGGAATAATTTTATCAAAAAATGGTTTTCCAACTTTCTGTCATTTGGTGAAGTAAAGATAGAGGAAAATCATTTTCATCCAAACAGGGGATAATAATTTCTATTTTATGAGGATGGAAATTGATTTTCTTGCACTAAACGATGTGACCAAATGAAATTAGGAGCAAAATCTAATTTCAAAGATTTGACGCAAAAATTGACTATTTGATGAAAATATTAAAAAGAGTATAAAATGCGAATTTGAGCTCAATTCCTTAATTTATTTGGTTTAAGTTGATTTCAAATACAACAATTCAGTTAATGTTTTTTCATTAGTAAAACAATTCATTTGACATTTTCCACTATTAAAATAATTTAGTCTACATCTCTTCTTTTTTTCCACCTAATGCCCTAATTAGATGTGCTTTTCCTCTCATCCCAAATTTCCATTAGCCCGCCACGCCCCCTCCCCCAGCAAAAAAATCCCCAAAGCCTCCACCCCTCGAGGGATTACTGTCAATGTTCTTTATCAATGGTAAGCCCTATTTAGATTGATTTCTACACTAATAGGTAGTTTGTCATAAGTTTTTTATGAACAAAATTTGTCTCTTCATTTGTGAGAATTTCATTTTATCCTTTGATGCAGCTATTAGCATATTGTTTTTACGAAAGTTGTGTTCAATTGATATGGTCTAATATATTGGATGAAAATTAACATTCAAATTGATATAGACTAGACTGTTAAATCTTCCATTAGTGGTACATATGCAATGTCATTAAAATTATTCATGATGACATTGTTATAATTCACTACAAGAATCCGTGCAAATAGAGGCCGAAAAATAGAGACCGAAAACTAAAGCAGTCTCTAATTAAATTTGAAGATCGAATTCAGAGACCGGTATCAAATTGAAATCAATTCAGAGACCGAAATTAATATGCAGTCTCCACTTGAGACCAACACAATTTTCGGTCTCAAATTTTGGAGACCAAATGACAATTAGAGACCATAAAAAAAATTTCGGTCTCAGATTTAAATATCAAACTCCAAAATTGGTTTTCATCAGAGACCAAAGAGATTTTTGGTCTCAGATTTAGAGACCAAAGTCCTGGCACAGTTTCCATTAGAAACCAAAATAAATTTCGGTTTCGGATTTTTTAGACCAAACTTCTAGAAGGGGTTTCACTTAGAGACCAAAAATCCCGGTCTCTAAGTTTGGCAACAATTCGAGTTTCTTTATTTGCTAGAACGCAAGATTTCTTCTCCTTGCTCTCACTGCCTTTAATTTGCTCTCAGCCTCTCATTGTCTTCTAGATCTCCTCACCTTACTCCCGGTTCCATCTCGTCTCTTCTGCGCTGTTGCCTGCTATTTTGCTGTTCTCTTCACTTCTGTCCTCAGCCAGTACGCACCACCAGCGTTGGCGAGAAGGAGTCTCTGCTGGCTGCTTCAGACACCGCAAAAAATAGCAAGGTATTGACACTTATATCCCCTCTTCTATTGGTTCGTTCTCAATGTAGATCTTGCCTTTGTTTTTCTCTTCAATTTGAGGTCTTGCTTCAGACACCTCAAAAAACAGCAAGGTATTGACACTCATATCCCCTCTTCTGTTGGTTCGTTCTCAATGTAGATCTTGCCTTTGTTTTTCTCTTCAATTTGAGGTCTTGTTTGTTGCCAATTTGTGATTGCATTTACTATTTCTTCCTTCTTATGGGTCTTGTTTGCTATCAATGAAAATGCCGATTTGAGGTTTCTAGGGTTACGTGTGGCATTATTTTTGCCATTAGATCTCTTAATATGTGAATACAACTGGGCTTGGCTTCGTTGGTGAGGGATTTGCTAGCGGTTGAACTCTTTTACGAGTATGCACACCATGTATTTGTAAAAATGCCTAAGAGATGAGGTTTTGGAAGGTTAAGGAGGCATCTCACAACTGCTAGAAATGTATGCGAGAAGTTTATCTTAAAATAAGTTCAAATTATATAGACAATCCAGTAGAACCAGACAGGGATTTCACATAGTATATCTATATTTTTCCTAAATGGTGATGTTTTGTCACATGTCCCAAGTCTTAAAAGCACCATTACTTCTAGTTCTACTCCTAACTTGATGCATTTTTGCTAGAAGGCCATGCTCTGTTTTACTTGGATTGCAACATGAATGGTAAATTGTGTCATACTATCAGACCTGTTTTTAACTTAATTCATTATCGCACGAGTGACATTGTGAGGTCATATGTAGGTTGCTGGAGCGGCCGTGATCTTTGAAGTGCAAAGAAGCACAAAGTCATAAGCAAAAAAGGAGGAAAAACGGAAGCAAGAACTGGAGGTAATGTGAAGAATCACTGCCTTGAAGTCATTCTTGATGTCAATGTTCTTTGCATCAGTTATCATTTCCTATGATTCAGAAAGGCTTGAGCTTCATCAAAAGCTTTTGTAAATAAGGGTAAGGTTTGACAGGTGATGGCTACTACAAAATCTGAAATTTATCTCTGAACCATTTTATCAATTTTCTTAGCTACCAAAATTAGTTATAGATGTAAAACTGCCAACTTGTAAATACCATCCCCAAAACCACGAAGGAAGATTCGTATTCTAATATGTACTACTTGGACCTAATACTATTGGACATTCCATGCCCTTTATGGCATGTGATCTAATCCATCAAAACAAGTGATCTTAATATACCAGTACGTTACTAAACGAAAACAGGATCAACTATCTGCGTAATTTTTGATTAGAAAAAGGAGCACAAAACGATTGAAAAGATAAAAGAATGAAGTGTGCTAGAAGACAATCAAGAACATCAATTGGCAAAACAAATGATTTGAGGTACAATCCCCTGTTGAAGTGTAAATGAACTCTTACCAAGTAGTTAACAATTATCTGCGAATAGCAAAGATATGCACAAGTCAAGATATATACAAAAACTCATGCCATCCAAGAATAGCAGAGCAAATTAGTCTATTACAAAGCATATGTCCTATGAGATACAGACAAGAGAGAAAGTATTGGCATTGTCAGTCCATTTGAGTCTTACCTTGAAATAGGGGGTGTGGTGGGCATCTTATTCACTATTACAGACGAAACATAGTTTATATTGTATAAGTATCCCTTTTCGTAATATTGAAATTAGTATAAATTCACAATAATTGAATTGAATAAAATCTAATTATGATAGTTAGTGCAGTTGAATTCAGATAGAAAGTAATTATTCTTACTAGTTACCTCTATCTATTGTTTACTTAACTTATCGAGCAAGGACTGCATTAGATATGTAATTGTATTCATTACATGGTGCCGAATAGTATTAACATGATTGGCTAGTAATATGTACAATTCCTCATGAGACAATGGATCTAAGTCAGGAGTGGATGTACAATAGAATGGAAGGGAGGTATCTAAGCAAGGTATTCATTCAGAAAGTGGATGAGTTTATTAAGTTACAAGAAGAGTTTTAGAGGTGCCAAAAACTGAAGTGCCCCTGCCTGAGGTGCCGCAATGTACCATACCTTGATATAGACACGATTAAGTTACATTTGTACCAGCGAGGGTTTCGTCCAAACTATTACAGGTGGGTGCATCATGGTGAAACATTCCTTGAAGATGATGAAGCTGTAACTTCCTCATCTAGTGCACAAATAATACCCAACCCTATGAGGGATATGGTGATGGATGCTTATGCACCTGCGTCATCCGCATTATTACAAGAGCTATTGCACAATGAGGAGCATGAACTAATTCCAGAGGTGAAAAGATTTCTTGAACTCCTCAAGGCAGCAGAGAGACCATTGTACGAGGGATGTGAAATGTCACTACTGAAAGCTGTGGTATGGCTTACCAATCTAAAATATGAATATAATCTACACTATCGAGCGGTTGATGGTATTGCATCTTTTATGAAGGAGATATGCCCAAATAACAATGACATGGTGGGCAATTACTATGAGATTAAAAAGTTGCTTGCGGGCCTTGAACTTCCACATCGTAAAATAGATGTTTTTCCCAATGGTTGCATGTTATTTTGGAAGGAGCTAGATAGCCTGGATAGATGCTCTTTTTGTGATGAAGGAAGATACTTGAGAATGAGAAAAGAAGGAAGGCAAATCTCAAGGAAGCAACTAATATATTTCTCCATTGGACCTCGACTACAGTGCCTTTATGCAACAAAGAAAACAGCTGAGAGTATGAGATGGCACCATGAGCACAAGCGGCCTACCTGGGGTCATGGCACATCTATCGGATAGTGAGGCATGGAAACATCTAGACGTTTTCTATCCTTCGTTTACTGTCGAACCACATAATGTAAGGCTAGACTTGTGTACTGATGGCTTCTCACCATTTGGCCATTATGGTCAAACATATTCATGCTGGCCAGTGATTGTGACCCGTTATAATTTGCCCCCATGGATGTGTAAGAAAAGACAGTTTATGTTCATTGCTCTCCTCATTCCTGGCCCAAAGAATCTAAAAGGAAATCCGGACATATATATGCAACCTCTTATTGAAGAACTTGTGCAACTGTGGAATGAACGAATACTGACGTATGATTTGTCCCTGAGGTAAAATTTCTTAATGAAAGTTGTCATTCTTTGGACTGTGAGTGACTTCCCCGCTTATGGCATGCTCTCTGGCTGGATGAATGTTGGAAGATTAGCGTGTCCCTATTGTATGGAACACATAAAAGCATTCAGCTAGCCCAGGGGAACAAGCAATCCTGATTTGTTTGTAATCGCCAATTTCTCCCAAAGGATTATAGATTTCGGCGTGATAAATCTGTATTTTACAAAAACAGGGAGGACCATTCTGAACCTCCTCCTATGTTGACCGGGCAGCAGGTTTGGAGTCATGTGTCTTCGCTCCTAATCGCAGCAGATCACAAGGGAAAAGTGGATGGCTACGGATGGTCTCATAATTGGACAAGACATAGCATATTTTGGGAACTCCCTTATTGGAGCAAGCTATTAATACGGCATAACCTTGACATCATGCATATTAAGAAAAATGTTTTCGAGCAAATAATTAACATGGTGATGAATGTAAAGGATAAAACAAAAGATGACCTCAATGCGAGGAAGGACATGCTTACTCATTGTAAACATAGGAGACTTAATGTCCGCGTTGTTGAAGCTGGTGAAAGAAGCCAACGAGAAGTTATGCCACAAGCTTGATATGTTTTACAGAAGGAGCACAGAAAGGTGGTGTGCGAATGGATCTGTAAATTAAAATTCCCAGATGGTTATGCCTCAAACTTGGGTAGGTGTGTGGACGTGAGAAATGCTTCACTGCATAACTTAAAAAGCCATGATTATCATATTTTCATGCAGCATTTGTTGCCTCTGGCTTTCAAAGATCTCTTACCCACCAATGTCTGGAATGTGCTAACTGAGCTTAGCCAGTTCTTTCGAGATTTGTGTTCCTCCAAGTTGCATGTTGATAACATAGTCTGTTTGGAGAATGGCGTTGTAGAAAGATTATGTAAGTTGGAACAAGTTTTTTCGCATGCATTCTTCAATGTAATGGAGCATCTACCTGTCCACTTACCTACTGAACTAAAACTTGGAGGCCCGGTTCAATATCGATGGATGTATAACTATGAAAGGTATGATATGATTCATGGAAATCATGTCTCAAGTTACGTACACAAACGATGTTTCAATTTATTGAATTACAGGTTTCTTCATCATTTAAAGGGGAAAGTACGTAATAAAGCACGTGTTGAGCCTTTAATTTGCTATGCGTACTCAATGGAAGGGATAACGAAATTCATTGCAAACTATTTTGATGATAGTGCTGATGTTAGGGAACGAGATTTGCCCAGAATATGATGAACATTGTCCAGGACAAATCTAATGCCAATCTTCTGGACATTTTCTCCTGTAATATTGGATATGCCCTGAATGAGGGCAGTGTGTGGTTCTTGGATCATTTACGTCGTCAATTGGCGCTATCAAATTGTGGGTTGGTAGGAGAATATAAACGATAAGTTTCTGCATTACATATGGAGGAAAACGTATATACATTAAACACGACTACATGGTGTTCTCCTTATATTGTGTAAGATCTTGAGGTCGAGATGGTCCAACAAAACCCTCATGTTTGGGTCAAGGATGTGTGGGCAAAGTTTGAGGAAAGATTTCTAGAATGGTTCAAAGCATATGTACGTATTTCCACAATGTGTTTTCCTTACATTGAGGAAGTATTTCTGTAGTTTTATGAAAACGACCTCATATTTGACCATTTGTGGTTATGACGGGCATGTAGGTCTTGCACTCCAATGTCAACAATGATATCCTAAGGGCACTTGGATATGGCCTTAAAAGTTATGTTCATCGTTGGGATCATTATTACATCAATGGCTTCGACTTTCATACATATGAATATGGGAAAAGCAAGTCAACCATGAATCACGGCATGTGCATGAAAGGAACAGATGGAAAGGAATATTATGGTATTCTTCAGGATGTAATTGAGTTGAGTTGCACTATGTTAGGGATATTCGTCCATATAAGACAATCTTGTTTAAGTCGGATTGGTATGACTACATTAATGGTGTTGTTGTCCATGATACATACAAATTAGTTGATGTCAATCACACGAAGAGATATCCCAAGTATGATCCATTTGTCCTTGCAAGTTAAGTCACCCAAGTTTTCTGTATGCATTATCTTATGAAAGACAACAGTAAAAAGGATTGGTGGGCAGTGTTGAAAATGAAACCAAGGTCAATAATAGATGCCTCCGACGAGGATACACCATTCCAAATAGATGAAAACGACAACCCACCAAATTTAGGAGATATTGAATAGACGATGATGTTGATATCGTTCAAAAAGAGGAAAATGACACAGATGACAATGTGGACGAGGAGGTTGACGCCATCGATGATGGATATGGAGAGGATTGGCATGAGGGGTTACTAGAAGAAGACGATCATAATGTTTATGAGGATGATGATGACTACTTCACCGATTCAATGTTTATTTAGTGCACGTCGATGACTAATTTATGCGCAGCTTATGTTTTTATGTGTTGGAACTTATATTGAGTATTTTAAATGCATGCAAACTTCTGTTGTAGTTTCTCCCTGTATTTGTTATATTATTTGAATAACATGTTTTTATATCGGAGTGCGTATTGCTTGATGCTCAATTGTATTCATGCATTTTGTCACCTTCATAGCACAATATCTAACATTGTTAAGTGCATCATATTTAGTGTCGTTTGGCATACAATCTTCTAATTTAAATGCATGCACTCATCTAACTGATTCACCTAACATTGCACAGAAGTAGGTATACATGGATGGTTTAAGCAGATCCATTGCCCAGTATGACTTTCAGGAGATGCAACCACTGGAGATTCTGTTGGAGGCCCATAGCACGCTATTGACAAGGGTACGACTTGTGCCTAACACCAACAGGTGGTAGGTGTCATTCACTTTCAAAAGCCATAAACCTGAGGCGCACTACATTTTCATCTAATTTGTGGGCAATGCTCTATCATAGGTTTGGTCATTAAGATGTCACATGAGCCATCTCCGAGACGATTCGAACTTACTACAAGGACGCCTTCACGTGTTGGAGAGACGCCCCTAAGGATCACAAGCGGTTTTGATAGAATTGTTTTAAAGTAAAGGTTTTAAGCTTTACAATATGGTATGTTGGTTGGTATACTAGCATTGATTTAGGTACATCATACCAACATTGATTTGAGTTGCATAAGTATTGATAGATAAATTGATTTAGGTACATCATAAGCCTTAAACGTCAATCATATCACTTAAATTCATTGAACATGTATGCGATATAAACATTGATCCTGTTTTCTTAATTTTTGGGATGTAAATCCCAATGTTTCGGATGTGTGATCTGTTGAGATGTATACTTGGTGTACTCCGGGTTTGTGGTCCGTTGAGCATGCGAATGTCTTTTGTACTTTTATTTATTGTAGAGAAGTAATGCATGGCTTTAAGCCTGGGATATGATCAATTTTTAGGCGGAACTCTGTCCGTTTTTTCTAGAAATATATATATATAACTACAAAAACGCGCTCATTTAGATACGAAACTTTTCGTATCTAAATGATAGCTTTTCATATCTAAATACCATTTAGATACGAATAGAAATGAAAAAAGTTTCGTATCAAAAGGTACGGTCGCAGACCGAAATCGGAAACGGAACTCGTTTTCGTTTCTATTAGACACGAAAATAGAAACGAAAAATATTTTCGTATCTAATTGATACGAAACTTTTTCGTATCAAAAAATCAATGTCTCGTATCTAATTGATGCGAAATTAGATACGAAAACTTCTTCGAATCTAACAGAAACGCAAATTTTCGTATCAAACTGTGAAGTTTTCGTTTCTGATTGATACGAACTCAGATACGAAAGTTTTTCGTATCTATTAGATACGAAGTTTTTCGTATCAAGATGTCAAAATAGCGTATCAAATTGATACGAAATTAGATACGAGGCATACATTTCGTATCAAATTGCATATCTTATGTGCGTAAATTGTTCAACGTTTTTCACCTGATATTTTTTGTTTCTAGCTGAACTTTTCATTCCAAATAATTGCAACAAGTGCTAAATTCCCAAATACATTTACATACACATAGATACGTCAATACATAAGAGCCCAACATTGCATCATATATACCAACCAACCTCGGTATTTACATTTACCTAAGGCATATTACAACTTGGCAACAAAATTCCAAGTATCGAGGACATGCAACCATCAAGCAATTGACATCCAAAAAATACACCACGACCAAAGCAATGTTCGAGGTGTGTTCCAAAAAATACACCACCACATGCCCATCTAAGAGTTACAAGTTGCAGCTATCAACATATATAAACATATACCAAGTCAGTTACTAATATAAGACTAAGGGTCAGGGAGAAGGGGAAATCTAAGAGCTCGAGCTCCCAAAGCGAGACTCAATCCTAGCAATGGCATCTTTGGTTTGCTTAACTTCCTCCTTCGTTCGAGTAAGCTCTTCTCTTGTGGCATTGAGTTGCTCTTCTGATTTTTGCAAGCGACTCACAATCTGGGCATACATGGAGGGGGCGTAAGCTATGGGTGTGGAGGGTGAGGATTGAGTAGACGGTCCCACTCTCTCGTAGTATGCTTGGGTTTGATTCCCAAGTCCATATACCAAACCTTTGCTGTTGACACCTCCAGCAGCTTGAAGAAAAAGTGCATCATCATTAACTTCGACCCCTGAATGTGAAGCATTAAGCTTCAAACGTTGATACTCATCCTACAATGAAGAAAACTCAACAAGCAAGCATTAAGTTTCATAGTGCAATACCTTGTAAAAGCTATAAAAGAAGATGATGAAAAAGCCACCAAGGATGATGTCAATAAAAAGCCCGTAGATGAGAAAGAAGAAATAGACTGATATGGGCAAGAACATAAAGAAAGAAGACATGGGCCTAGCATGTAGTACCTAAACAAGCAAGCAAAAGAGAAGCAGAAACTGACAAAGTTTCCCCCAAACAACCAAACCTTTACTAAAGACATGTTGATGCTTTAGGATATATTCTTTCTTAAATTCTGTGGCGAAACGGACAGAGTTTCCCCCAAAAATTGACCATTTCCCAGGCTTTAAGCCCTACATTAAATCCCCTGCATTGAATAGAAGCAGAAAAAAATAACCAAATCAAGATCAACGGCTACACGCCGGAGACCACAACTCTACAGGCCACTCGCCCGGAGTAAACCATTCAATGAAGCTCAATAGCAGAAAGGAAACAAAGAGTTCAACTCAACAAAGATTTTTGAAATAATAACTTTCACTTTTACTGAACAGAGGATGCCAACATTTATAAAATGTATCGCTTTTTGAATGTATAGGAAGTGCAATTGACTTGGTGCTTACCCAAACAGATTTTGCCCTTTTGTCACAGAATACTTTCTCATTTCCTTTCTTTCTAGTATGAATTTGCTCAAAGAGTTCAGCAGCTGTAGGTATTTTGTTATCCCTTATTACCTTGAAAAAACAAAAAATGGTGTTAGAATAATGCAATTGGTGTCTTTCAAAAAGTGAAGATGCCACAACAGTGATATTACCATTTTCCTTGCAGTTTGTTCCGCTGAAATAGACCCTGCAGTGTGAACAGTTCCTGCTTTAGGACCAGTGCGCTTGTTAATTGAGTTTTGTCTTGACCTCTTCTTGAAATCCTCAGTTTCTCTGAAAGCTTTCAACCTGCTTCTAAGTGGAGTTGGAAGCCAAGGGATGATCTCATCTTCCGGCCTTGTCATTGCCTTTGATACCATGTCCTTAAGGCGTTCACCGGCCTTTTTTACCCAGTCATTATAAACTCTGTCATTCAACTCCTCAGCCCAATAATAACGCGTCTGCACGAAATGAATGGTTACGCACAATATGAGATGCTATTTAGCAACATAAAATTGACAAACAAGGATGCTTGGAAGTGTGAATTTATTACCTGAAAAGCTCTCCACCACCATCGCTTATGCTCCTCTGGAGCATTCCTCCAACATGTACATGGCTCCAAATAATGAGCCTTCAAGTCCATGGTAATGGAGTTGGACACTTTATAGTAACCAAACCTTTCACAATTTCAAATGAAGGACGATGAGATGGAGCACAACAGTTTACTATAATAACATACACATACGAAGTAATTATAGGAAACTTGAAAATAGAATAATTTTACATACCACCAAATGGTATCCGGCGACAGTGGGATCCTCGTGCCCTCTTGGTTTGAGTCATTCGTGGCCCCACCTGCAGCTCCATCTCCTCGCTCACGTGTGGGAGGCATCTAAGTTTCAAACACTTGGAAGTAAATACATTAGTTCGGAAAAATAATGAACGAGTTAACGTAAACCTCATTTGTGAAACGAAAGTATAATAACATAATGCACAACTGAAAAAGAGATAATAATCAAGTAGACGATACATGAATACAAAGAGTTTAAGTTCATCATACATCACTTTATCTTAGTAGACGGTATCTACATCCAAATAAGGCACATTCCAACACTTAGCACATGGACACTTTATCTTAGTAGTTCTGTGATATGTCTCTTGCTCAATAGCAAAATCAATGAACTCCTTAACTTTTTGAATGAAAACTGTGCTCAGATAACCCCTCTCATCATGTCTCTGATACATCCAATCTCGATTCCCTTCCATTTCTTACAATGTACGTGTCTGAGAAAAAGTTTCAAGCTCCCTTTAATGTAATGTAATGTGTAGCAATTATTCAAAATTATCATATACTCAAACCATGAGCAAATAATCCTAATTAAGACAACATGACCTAGACTCATTCTAAAGGGTAGGTGGTCCTAAACCCATTCAGGAAACAAAAGTATATAACTGTAAAGGTTACGCTCTTGTATATCCACGGAAAAATTCGACAGCATTTCCCTATAGTCCTCCAAGCACAACGTTTCTAGATGATTTCCATTAATGGTCCTCATTAGAAAATTGTACCCAGAGAACAAGGCTTGAGGAAATGCCAAAGAAACTTTCCAATGCATGCACAAGAATTATAGTAACCATACAATAGTATACTTTATGATTCCTAAACTGTCCAACAAGGACAATTCAAAATTGTAAACATACCAAGCACTCATAATAAGCAATTACTTAAATATAAATAAGTAACTTGTCATTATAAGTTTGATACGTGTACTATTTTGAATGGGTTTTCTATGTTTACAAATGAACTATATATATATATATGTATGTGTGTGTATGTATGTATATATGTGTGTATATATATATATGTGTGTGTGTGTGTGTATATATATATATATATATATATATATACACACATACTTATACGTATATATATAAGTATGTATGTGTGTGTGCGTGTATATTGTTAGAATGCCTTGAATCTGTTTTCTTTAGCCCCCTTTTACAGACCTAGTGCGTGTATATATAACTAACGGCGTATGTGATGTATGGGTTAGTACGTGATTGTATATTTGAAAATACTACATGAATGCACAATGGCCTTGACAGTGCAAGTTCTCATAAAATTGCCTTGCACGATTGTTAAGTGGCTCTACAAATGCTCAGTTTCTAGTGGTGACCAAACAATTACCTAGTTCAATGTTCTTCCTGGATAATCTGGAAAACTAACTCAACTTGGGAAAATCAAATCTAGAAATGCTCAGCTTGGGAAACAATTAGCTAGTTCAATGTTGAGAAAAGAAGCTATACTCAGGCAAATTTCACAACTTCAGTAAATCGAACAACTTGAGCAAATTGTAACACCCCAAGTATACATGATTCATTGCCTGCATTCATCTGCTTAAGGTTATCAATAAGATACAATAATCAATGAACGGGGCGTTACCGCCGTCCATGAAGGACAAGGCTTCCATTAAACATGAAAACTTACCATAACCCAAAGGTTACCCCATAACAGGGTATACACCATCATAAACACCCAAACCATTTAGTTATATACAAAAAGGTTCTAACATCCCAAGGATAACACCAACTTACATAACTCGGTTTAGAAATACAGTCGCAACATCAAAATACATAAGTTGACTTAAAATACATTAGGCACTCCAAAATACATCACAATATGCCACGATAGCATCTTAGCTCCCCCACACCGTCAACCACATGAATGGCTCTGTCTCATTTATCACCTTCGGCCTCCCTGCCCACCTCAGGGCGGTTCACTGAACATTTTCCTAAAACAAAACATAAAAATATTTTGAACTGTGAGCCAAAGCTCAGTACATACATCCCTGTACTGTTAAAGATTCACTGAAAAATTATTTGGGCCCGCTTGCAATTCATTTTAATTGAAAACAGGGAATGAGATGCATATAAAACTACATTGCTAATTATTATCTGTTAGTGCACCCCTTAGTAACTGTTACGATCTGTGAATAGGTGTACACCTGCCAAGCCGACCGAGGGACCTGGCCTGAAGCCGCGCGGGTAACTGGAGGGCAATGCCCTGTAACTGATAACTGATAGGGTCACTAATTATGTGATGAAGCACTGATTAAAATGATTCATTGAATGTGCTTACCAAAATATTATAATTTTAATAAATGCATGCTGATTACTAAAGATACAGGCAATAAACGTACTTGGAAGTTTTAAATGTTAGTTTGCAGAGGAATGAGATGCACTAAAGTGAAGAAAATGAAAGCTTAGGCCTTGATTCTGCTCAAAAGTTCATTACAGGAACATGAAGTCAGAAACGATCTTGATCTTATGATGGATTATTTTAAATACAACTGGCTTATGAAGAACTTTTACACATCAGTTCATGATTAACCAAAATGATGTTGATATAAACCAAAGAAATGTGATTTAAGTCATGGTAGCAAGTTTAGAGCATAAGGGTTTAAAAGGAGGGTACGGGAAGAATAATCCACAACTTATAGTCCCGACCTTAAAATGAGACGTAAGACCCCAATATAAATAGCTTAGGAAGGCCTCTAAAACTTTCATCAAGGACACCAAACATGATTTCCATGCTAGGGTTCTCAAAATTGGGCTAGAACACCAACATGTCAGTTTTAAGCCTACCCTGCACAGGTTCGGTAAAATGACCATAACTTTCTCCACAGACCTCGGATTAATGCGATTCAAGAGTCATTTTGAAGCTAACACACTGACCTATCTGCCCACCAAAAATCAGAATTTTTGGATGAGCCGATCATTACCAGTTCATTTCAAATGCTGTCCTGTTTTTCTGAAAATTCCAGCAGCTCTGTTTGAGTGTTTTCCTTCACTTGTTACCCCAATCCTCAACTCAAACTCTTTCTTAAGAGTATGTAAATACACTTTGGTACATACCAACATCATACACAAACACCATACATGATTCCTCTTCATATTCATATCAAATAAAACTTCTTTTCTAGTCACATATACATAACACCTCAAATTTACACATAGTTGATTCAAACCTGGCCTTTTGAACAAAACCCTAACTTTGGGTCACTTTGAACTCACTCCCAATTTTTCAAAACACCATAAACAACATGACAACCTTCAATATATCAAGAGATAAACAAAGACAAGGATAGATCAATCACTAAACAACACTTGAACAAGAAGCTTGCATGATTAAGATGAAACCCTAACCCTAACTTCAACTCCACCATAACCCATCAACAAGATGATTCTTAATACCTCAAAAATAGCATAATCCATCACCAAAACAACCATAATAAGAAACAAAAATCAACAAGATCAAGAATCAGAAACAAAAATCAGCATAGGGGTGAAAAGAACACTCACTTTGTGCTTGGAAAGGTGGTAAAGATGATTCTTGATGTTTGTGGGAGCAAGAGGGGTGGTTGGGGGTGGTAAGTGGTGGATGTTTGGTGGTTGAAAGGAGGTTGAAAGGTGTAGTTTTGCTGCTGAAAATGAGCTATGGCCGTGTAGAGAGAAGGAGGAGAGGGAGGAGAGAGAAAGTGTCTTGAAATGCTTGGTTAAAATGAGGTTAAGTGAAAATTTTTGAAATTTATATCAACCTTTTACTTGGCTGAAAATAAAAGTAGAAAAGTCAAAAATATCAAGCTTGATTAAGGCTTAATTAAGAGGGTTTAGCTAAACAAATACAGATCAAGTCTTGTTGCATTGCAAACGGCCCTAAACGGGCTCAGGTTTAGAGAAAGAACTGAAACCGAGTGCGTTTGCAAATTTTTTTTTTTTCAAAGTTTGAGATTAAATGATTTTAGTGTCATGAAAAAGAATTAAATCGTTAAATTCGTAAAATATCAAGGCCTAAATCGATTTAAAACAAAACCCATGAATTACAAGGTGAGGGCCTAGTTAGAAATGTCCAAATGGGAATAACAAAAAGAGATGATGTAAATGAAATGAGATTAATCCTTTGAATTAATGCAATGAAATGGATAATATAATTTAGGGTTGGACTATTACAGTCTTCCCCCCTTAAAAAGTTTCGTCCTCGAAACTAACAAATTTCACCATATCATATAGGATTACCTCGAATAAATATGGATATGCAGTTCTCATAGCCTCTTCGGTCTCCCAGGTGGCTTCTTGGGAGGTGTGGTTTGACCAGAGTACTTTGACCAATGATATCTGCTTGTTGCGCAGCTGCTTGATCCTGCGATCTAGTATTTGGACAGGGCGCTCCTCATATACTAGATCTTCCGTAATCTCGATAGGTTCAGCTACAATGGTATGGTCTGGATCTGGAATGTATTTCTTAAGCTGAGAGACATGGAACACGTTATGTACGTGCTCAAGTTCTGTAGGCAGATCTAGCCGATAAGCTACAGGATTCAGCTTTTCGATGATTTCGTAAGGTCCAACGTACCTTGGACTCAATTTACCCCGCACTCCGAACCTTTTGATACCTTTGGTTGGTGAGACTTTCAGAAAAACTTTATCGCCTACTTGAAACTCCAGAGGCCTTCTTCTTTTGTCTGCATAACTTTTTTGTCGACTTTGGGCGATCCTGATATGTTCCCGAATTTTTCTTATTGTTTCAGTGGTCTCTTGAATTATTTCAGGACCTATAATCAATGCCTCGTCCAAATCACTCCAGCACAACGGGGTTCTACATTTCCTCCCGTATAAAGCCTCAAATGGGGCCATCTTGATGGTGGATTGATAGCTATTGTTATAAGAGAATTCCACCAAAGGCAAGTCATCTTCCCACTTCCCTTGAAACTCCAATACACAAGCCCTCAGCATGTCTTCCAAAATTTGATTCACCCTCTCAGTTTGTCCATCTGTTTCTGGGTGGTAGGAACTACTAAAGCTTAGTTTGGTCCCAAAGGCTTTTTGAAGCACTTGCCAGAAACGTGCTTGGAATCTTTGATCCCTATCTGAGACTATGTCTAAAGGGATTCCATGTAGACGGACTATCTCCTTGACATACAGTTGCGCTAGTTTTTCAACTCCCCAAGTATCCTTGATGGGCAGGAAATGAGCTGACTTGGTGAGTCGATCAACTATGACCCAGATAGCATTCTTTTTCGAGGCAGAAAGCGGTAAACCCATAACAAAGTCCATCGAGATCGAATCCCACTTCCAAGTGGGAATTTCTAAGGGTCGTAGTTCACCCACAGGACGTTGATGCTCTGCTTTAACTTTCTGACAAATTAGACACTTATCCACATATTCTGCAACGTCCTTCTTCATATTATTCCACCAAAAATATTGTCTCAAATCTCTGTACATCTTGGTGCCTCCTGGATGCACTGAATAATGAGTATTGTGAGCCTCTTCCAGGATCTGCTTTCTTAATTCTCCATTTTTGGGCACACATAGGCGATTCTGGAACCTTAAAGTCCCATCCTCATGTAGTACAAATCCCGGAGACTTCCCTTTCTCTAAATTTTGCTTTATTCTTTGAAGTTCGGGATCACTTTCCTGGTTCAGTCGAATTTCTTCCCCTAAGGAAGGTTGTACAGTGAGTGTTGATAGTCGAACCTTTGTTTGTCTATGGGACACCAATTGAATCCCAAAGTCCTCAAGTTCTCTTAGGAGATTCAATTGAGTAATCACCACATTGTTCAAGCTATGTTGCACCTTCCTACTTAGAGCATCCGCCACCACATTTGCTTTACCAGGATGATATTGAATCTGCAAATCATAGTCTTTGAGCAACTCAAGCCAACGTCGTTGCCTCAAATTGAGCTCCTTCTGGGTGAAGATATACTTTAAACTTTGATGATCAGTATAGATCTTGCACGATACCCCATATAAATAATGCCTCCAGATTTTCAATGTAAAGACCACGGCTGCTAATTCCAGGTCATGGGTAGGGTAGTTTTTCTCATATGGCTTGAGTTGTCTAGAGGCATAAGCTACTACTTTGTCCTCCTGCATCAGTACGCACCCCAAACCGTTTTTCGAAGCGTCACTATAGATAGTATACTCCTTTCCTTCCATTGGTAACGTTAGGATTGGGGCGGCAGTTAATCGCTGTCTTAGCTCTTGGAAAGCTTTCTCACACCTTTCAGTCCACTCAAACTTATTCACCTTCTTCAGTAGATTGGTCAGTGGTGATGCTATTTTCGAAAAGTCCTTGATGAACCTTCGATAATAACCTGCTAAACCCAGAAAGCTTCTAATCTCAGTGACATTGGTAGGCCTTGGCCATTCTGTGATTGCTTTCACCTTTTGGGGGTCAACTTTAATTCCTTCTTTGGTAATCACATGCCCCAAAAATACCACTTCCTCCAACCAAAATTCACATTTCTTTAATTTGCCATAAAGTTGATGTTCCCTCAAGGTTTGCAATACTATCCGCAATTGATCAGCATGTTCCTCTTTACTCTTAGAATAGATGAGGATATCATCTATGAACACCACTACAAACTTGTCTAAATAGGGTCTGAAAACCCTGTTCATAAGGTCCATGAAGGCTGCAGGAGCATTAGTGAGACCAAAAGGCATCACCGTGAACTCATAGTGACCGTACCTGGTCCTAAACGCTGTCTTAGGAATGTCGTCAGACTTAATCCTAAGTTGATGGTACCCTGACCTCAAATCAATTTTAGAGAATACTCCTGCTCCTTGTAGTTGATCAAACAAATCATCTATTCGTGGCAGAGGATATTTGTTTTTGATGGTAATCTTGTTCAACTCCCTATAATCAATACAGAGTCTTAAGGTTCCATCTTTTTTCTTAACAAACAACACTGGAGCACCCCACGGTGACACACTTGGCCTAATAAAACCCTTCTGTAACAGTTCATCTAGTTGAATCTTTAATTCCTTAAGCTCAGTTGGGGCCATACGATAAGGGGCTTTCGAAATAGGTTGGGCCCCAGGAATTAATTCGATTCCAAAATCAATTTCCCTTTGTGGGGGTAGTCCTGGTAACTCCTCAGGAAAAACATCTTCAAATTCACAAACTACAGGTATATTCTCCGTTTTCTCTTCTTTTGTTTGGGAGTCAATAGCGTAACACCAATACCCAATACACCCCTGATATAACAGCTTACTTGCTTTCATAGCGGAAATCAAAGAACAAGTTTTTGCCTCTCTCTGCCCATAAAAACACACTGTTCTCCCTTTCTCATCCTTCAAAATAACCTTAAGATCTTCACAGTCAATTTTGGCTCCATAAGTGTGCATCCAATTCATCCCCAAAATGATATCAAAATCAGACAAGTCGAATTGAATCAAATCCACAGGGAAAGTAGCTTCACCAATGATGATGGGGACAAGTTCAAAAGAGAAGGGGCACTCAATCACAGAATTGTTGGGTAGCTTAATTCTATAATTGGTTTCCATCTTTTTGTTCTCCAGACTCAATTGTATAGCAGATCGGGTAGATATAAACGAATGAGTGGCGCCCGAATCAAATAATACACAAAATGGCTTTGAATTTAAAAAGAGAGTTCCAGTGACTACCGTACCAGAGGTAGCAGCTTCCTTTTTGTTCATCACAAATGCCCTTCCTGCAACTGCAGGCCTTGCAGGTGGGAGTCCTTGGCGGGGCGGAGCCAAGGGTTTTGCTGCACCCTTGTCTACAGCTTTATGTCGGCGGGGGCATGCAGCGATAAGGTGTTCAGGACTTCCACACCACATGCATTTGTTGGTGCCAACTCGGCATTCAGGAGTGGTGTGATTTGTTCTTCCACACTTCGCACAGGGTACGGGTACTGTCGAGCCCACAGGACGGCTCTTAGAAGGAAGAGGAGTAGGCTTCTTCTGGTTCTGATTCACGCTTTCACTCGGAGTCCCCCGTTCAAACCTCTTTCTCTTATGGTTGATTGGATTCAGAGCTCTCAACTCCGTCTTCACTCGTTCCACTTCAGCTGCTCGCTCATATAATTCTTGATAAGTCAGAATTGGTTGCCCCGCTAACTGATTCCGGATGTAGAAGGCCAAACCTTCCTCGAACCTTCTCATCTTTAACCTTTCAGAGGATACAAATTCAGGGACAAACCTAGATAGTTCTTTGAATTTACTAGCATATTGCGTCACTGACATGCTGCCGCTCATTTTCAACTCCATAAATTCCTTTTCCTTTTGCCTTTGCACCACAGCTGGGTAAAATTTCGCCCTTAACTCTACTAAAAATTTACTCCAGGTGAATTCAGGCCCTAAGAGCTTATCCTTCACAGTACTCCACCAAATGTCAGCTTCACCTGACAAATAATACGTCCCAATGTTCATTTTCTTTTCCTCTGGTACCCCAACTACCGTGAAAACTTTCTCCATTCCCCTTATCCATTCCTCTAGCACTATTGGATCATACGATCCATTATAAACTTTAGGGTTGCGCCGTGCTACCCTGTCTGCCAATTTATCCTCTTTAGGAGGGGTTTCAACAGGTACCTGGGGAATTCGCTTCATCAATTCGGCAACTAACGTTGGCCAATAACTCGGGTTTCCTAAGTTGCTAGCTAATACAGAGGGCAATGGTGGCGTGTCACCATGTGGTGGTTCCTGGCAAGAGGCTTGATCACCCGATCCCTGGCCTTGTTCTATATTGTCCTCTACCTGAACCTCCATGTTGTTGTGTACTGACTGGGACATTCTGATCATACATTAAATAAAGCAATTCAAACACTGGAACCTCCAGACATATAAGATAAACATGCCCAATAAATACATAAGAGGTGGCTTGAAGATTATATCATAACTTAAAGCATTATCATTTCATTTCAAAACTGCTTACTTACATACATCATTGATTTATATACATGAGCAACAAAAGCATATTACACCTAGCTAAGTAAGCAAGACTAGCTCTAACTCCTTCCCTATCACTAAAGACTAAATAGCCCCTACGCACTAAGTCCGTCACATAACCAAAAAGAGGTACGGACCCTATCATCACGGTTGGCGAGGATTGGACTAACTATATACAATATCAGATGCCCCACAAAATGTAATTATCCAATCCAGCCAAACCATATCTACACACCGGGCTCAAAATGAAACCACTAGACCAGCCTATAGAACCATCTAACGATCCCTAGATGGATCGTAATCTGGGTCAGACTCATCATCAGGTTCTTCACCTGAATCAAAGCTACTCGTAGATGCCTCTGATTCGGCACTATCGACCTCCTGTTGAACTTGTGGCTCATGCTCCTCCCCTAAGTCCATCATCAACTCATCCGCGTCTTGTTCCCCTTGTTGCCCTATCCCCATCTCATCACTGTCTTGATCCTCTTCGGGATCATCCTCCTCCTCTGGATCGTCCTCATCGCCTTGGTGGTCCTCATCCCCAGAGCTAATCACCACAACTTCTGGGGTGCTGGGGATGTCTATTACCATGTAAGCCTCCCCAGGGCTATCAGGCAGCAGTGGAGTGTCTGGTGCAGGCGGAATGGGTGGCTCCTGTGCTGGTGCTGGCGGGGAGGGTGGCCCCTGTGCTGGTACCGGGGCTACAGGTGGAGGATGGACCTGATGTAGGGGAAAAACGTGCTGAAGAGTTTCCATAGTAAGTCCCCTCAATTCAAATTCCTCTCTCAATAACAGCTCCGTAGTGAGAGTCATCCACGCCCCCTGGGCCTGAAACCTAGGCCCGTCCAAGCCTGGGTTCCCCGTCATCATAAAGTTCTGATAACGTTACCTAAACTCTACCCACGGGCCAACCGGGGGTAAGGACCCAAGCAGTCTCTGTGCACGAACGTTAATGCTATGGAACTCGGAATAAGGGTCCTGTGCATGGGCTTCCATACTCATGTGCAGCAACGCAATGTGAGCTATCATAGATCCCCCCGGTAGCATATTAACACCATAAGGGTCCATCTAACAAAGAAAACACATATATGAGAGGCATGCATATCCATAAACGAGAAACATACAAATGAAAGCAACTGGCAGTCTAATATCGTTATTGCACTCTTACTATCATTCTAGCAATATACTATAGATAGCCCCCTCACTACTACCATTCTCACCCTATAGTTTCTAACTCTACATTCCTCTAGAAAATCTCAACCTGGCTCTGATACCAAATCTATAACACCCCAAGTATACATGATTCATTGCCTGCATTCATCTGCTTAAGGTTATCAATAAGATACAATAATTCAATGAACGGGGCGTTACCGCCGTCCATGAAGGACAAGGCTTCCATTAAACATGAAAACTTACCATAACCCAAAGGTTACCCCATAACAGGGTATACACCATCATAAACACCCAAACCATTTAGTTATATACAAAAAGGTTCTAACATCCCAAGGATAACACCAACTTACATAACTCGGTTTAGAAATACAGTCGCAACATCAAAATACATAAGTTGACTTAAAATACATTAGGCACTCCAAAATACATCACAATATGCCACGATAGCATCTTAGCTCTCCACACCGTCAACCACATGAATGGCTCTGTCTCATTTATCACCTTCGGCCTCCCTGCCCACCTCAGGGCGGTTCACTGAACATTTTCCTAAAACAAAACATAAAAATATTTTGAACTGTGAGCCAAAGCTCAGTACATACATCCCTGTACTGTTAAAGATTCACTGAAAAATTATTTGGGCCCGCTTGCAATTCATTTTAATTGAAAACAGGGAATGAGATGCATATAAAACTACATTGCTAATTATTATCTGTTAGTGCACCCCTTAGTAACTGTTACGATCTGTGAATAGGTGTACACCTGCCAAGCCGACCGAGGGACCTGGCCTGAAGCCGCGCGGGTAACTGGAGGGCAATGCCCTGTAACTGATAACTGACGGGGTCACTAATTATGTGATGAAGCACTGATTAAAATGATTCATTGAATGTGCTTACCAAAATATTATAATTTTAATAAATGCATGCTGATTACTAAAGATACAGGCAATAAACGTACCTGGAAGTTTTAAATGTTAGTTTGCAGAGGAATGAGATGCACTAAAGTGAAGAAAATGAAAGCTTAGGCCTTGATTCTGCTCAAAAGTTCATTACAGGAACATGAGGTCAGAAACGATCTTGATCTTATGATGGATTATTTTAAATACAACTGGCTTATAAAGAACTTTTACACATCAGCTCATGATTAACCAAAATGATGTTGATATAAACCAAAGAAATGTGATTTAAGTCATGGTAGCAAGTTTAGAGCATAAGGGTTTAAAAGGAGGGTACGGGAAGAATAATCCACAACTTATAGTCCCGACCTCAAAATGAGACGTAAGACCCCAATATAAATAGCTTAGGAAGGCCTCTAAAACTTTCATCAAGGACACCAAATATGATTCCTATGCTAGGGTTCTCAAAATTGGGCTAGAACACCAACATGTCAGTTTTAAGCCTACCCTGCACAGGTTCGGTAAAATGACCATAACTTTCTCCACAGACCTCGGATTAATGCAATTCAAGAGTCATTTTGAAGCTAACACACTGACCTGGATGAGCCGATCATTACCAGTTTTATTTCAAATTCTGTCCTGTTTTTTTGAAAATTCCAGCAGCTCTGTTTGAGTGTTTTCGTTCACTTGTTACCCCAATCCTCAACTCAAACTCTTTCTTAAGAGTATGTAAATACACTTTGGTACATACCAACATCATACACAAACACCATACATGATTCCTCTTCATATTCATATCAAATAAAACTTCTTTTCTAGTCACATATACATAACACCTCAAATTTACACATAGTTGATTCAAACCTGGCCTTTTGAACAAAACCCTAACTTTGGGTCACTTTGAACTCACTCCCAATTTTTCAAAACACCATAAACAACATGACAACCTCAATATATCAAGAGATAAACAAAGACAAGGATAGATCAATCACTAAACAACACTTGAACAAGAAGCTTGCATGATTAAGATGAAACCCTAACCCTAACTTCAACTCCACCATAACCCATCAACAAGATGATTCTTAATACCTCAAAAATAGCATAATCCATCATCAAAACAACCATAATAAGAAGCAAAAATCAACAAGATCAAGAATCAGAAACAAAAATCAGCATAGGGGTGAAAAGAACACTCACTTTGTGCTTGGAAAGGTGGTAAAGATGATTCTTGATGTTTGTGGGAGCAAGAGGGGTGGTTGGGGGTGGTAAGTGGTGGATGTTTGGTGGTTGAAAGGAGGTTGAAAGGTGTAGTTTTGCTGCTGAAAATGAGCTATGGCCGTGTAGAGAGAAGGAGGAGAGAGAGGAGAGAGAAAGTGTCTTGAAATGCTTGGTTAAAATGAGGTTAAGTGAAAATTTTTGAAATTTATATCAACCTTTTACTTGGCTGAAAATAAAAGTAGAAAAGTCAAAAATATCAAGCTTGATTAAGGCTTAATTAAGAGGGTTTAGCTAAACAAATACAGATCAAGTCTTGTTGCATTGCAAACGGCCCTAAACGGGCTCAGGTTTAGAGAAAGAACTGAAACCGAGTGCGTTTGCAAATTTTTTTTTTTTTTCAAAGTTTGAGATTAAATGATTTTAGTGTCATGAAAAAGAATTAAATCGTTAAATTCGTAAAATATCAAGGCCTAAATCGATTTAAAACAAAATCCATGAATTGCAAGGTGAGGGCCTAGTTAGAAATGTCCAAATGGGAATAACAAAAAGAGATGATGTAAATGAAATGAGATTAATCCTTTGAATTAATGCAATGAAATGGATAATATAATTTAGGGTTGGACTATTACAAATTGTTAACAGAAAGCAACTTCAGCAAATCTAAGAACTTACAGTGCAACTACCCGGATGCCGGGAATTGTCGGAGAACTTGCCGGAAACTTGTAATCGCCGGACAACTCGCCGTGCAACGCCTCGAAGCCTTCCAAATTCGAATACCAAAACCCAGAATAAGGATGAAGAAAATTGTTAACAGAAAGCAACAAACAGATATAAACTCACCGGAGATCTGAAAACCGGCCTTCTATAACTGATGTTTTGCCGGAACCCTCACCACCGTCGCCGACAGGGTTCTTGACGAAGAAGAAAAGCGCGGGCTCTGCTACTTCGTTTCAGCTTGAATGGGTAACATCTGCCGGAAATCGCCAACAGAGGGCTCGAAACAGACACCAACCCTCCGGCGACTTGACAACCGGCGCCGGGAGTCGATGTTCTGCCGGAATCCAAAGCACACGACGCTAGGGTTTTGGAGGAGGAAGCAATCGCGGGGTCTGGGATTTCATTTCGCGGCATTGGGTAATGTCGCGGGGGGGGGGGGGGTTGAGGCTGGGAATTGAAATTTTTTTTAGAAACGAAAATCTGAAACGAAAATTATCATTTGGTTTCCATTAGAAACGCGATTTGTCTTTAGTTTCAATTGTGCGTTTCTGTTAGATACGAAATGGTTTTCATTTCTAAATTTTGTTTCTAAACTGAAGACAGAAACGAATGCTAAATTTCGTATCTAAAGAGGCACGTTTTTGTAGTGTACACATATACATAGACCCCCCCACAGACACAGATATATATATATACACACACACACACACACAACCCCCTCACACAGAGAGAGAGAGAGAGAGAGAGAGAGAGAGAGAGAGAGAGAGAGGTGTGTGTGTGTGTGTGTGTCGTGTGTATACAACATACATACAATTAATATATATATATATATATATATATATATATATATATATATATATCTATATAAACTAGATATATATATATATATATATATATATATTATATATATATAATATATATATTTACACAAAAATACATTTAACATACATACATACATATATATATATATATGTATAAGATATATGTATGTATGTATGTATGTATGTATATATATATATATTATATATATATATAAGATATATATATATTATATAATATATATATATAGATATATATATATATATATATATAAATATATATATATATATATATATATATATATATATAAATCTCATCATCACCATCCACGACGCTATTATTAGCAGGTTAGGACTTGCTTCCACCTTTAACTATGGATGTACCTAAGTGCACACTTTAGGGTATTTTATTATTATATGAAAACTTGATGTATACTTGGTGGTGTGTGAATGTAAACCCCAATGATCTGGATGTCTGATCCGTTGAGATGTATATTTGGTGTGCTTCGGGCGTGTGGCCCGTTGAGCGTGCGAATGTCTTTTGTAGTTGTATTTATTGCTTTCACGATAATGTATGGCCTAAAGCCTGGGATATGGTCTATTTTTAGGCGGAACTTCATTTGTTTCTTTCCAGAAATATAACTGGAGAATGTCTTTTGTACTAATTTAAGTGGGAATTGAAGGCATGAAAATAACTGGAGAATTAATGAATAAAGAAGCTAAGAGATGAGAGAGAAGGGCAGAAGGTGAATCTTGATTTGAGGTTCTAGAAATTAAAAAAGGAGGTTTAATGAGGGCTGGTGGTAGCTATGGAGTTCTTATTTGAGGTGAGAATGATTTATTTATTTAGTCATTCTTAATTATAATCACCTATCTTTACATTACATTAAATATATATGTCTCTGAACCAATCTTTTAGCCAATAAGTGTCTTATCTCTCTTTTTTTTTGTATCTGTTACAGAAAGGTCAATATATGTAACTGAAATTAGAACTGACATATTACATGATAGTCCATGTGTTTTATCTTTATTATGTTTAAAACATGACCACTTATTATGAGTTTTATTGCAAATTAACATGACCACTTGTGACCACTTATGAGTTTTGTTGCAAACTAACACAATGTAATTAATTTTTTTTTATTCTTTGGAATTTTACATGCAGGAACGATTCACATGGGATCCCGAGCATGAGGCACTAGTCAGAAGAGAATGGCAACAAAAGGTGCGTGTTAGGGTGAAAGATATAGTGAACAAGGCCAGGAAGGATCCTCTGGAGAAGATCATTCCTTAGATGACAGATGATCTTCGCGCATCATTGAAGAACAAGAGGGAAACTGATGAGGAATTCAAGAAGCGATTTGAGCGGAATAGGGAGAATAAGACACAGGGGTCGAAGGCTAAGATTGGGTACAGCCAGTGGTCAATATCTACTACAATGTGGGCTGAGAGACTGGTATGAAAATATAAACTACATCACTGGAATACTTGGTTTTTAACTTTGTAATGTTGCTAATGTAGAGAGATATATGTGTATATGATAGACGAAGCAATAGGGAGGAAGACCTTCGACTACTGAGTTGTTTGCTGTCACTCATTCAAAGGTTGCTGAGAATGGTCAGCGGATTTGGTGCGATGCTCACGCACAGAGTGTTTATGTGAGCACTGTAGCAATACTTCGATTTAAAGTTAGACGACTGTACAGAGTGTTTATGTGAGCACTGTAGCAATACTTCGATTTAAAGTTAGATGACCGAAATCTATACACAAGCTTCTTGTTTGACTTTTTCTATTCATTCTGATGATGTAGGAAAAATATGAGCAACTGATAGCAGGGACTGATGTGCAAGTCGGTTCAGCAGCAGATGATCACCTGTTCTTTAAGGCTTGTGGTGGTTGAAGTGAAAAGGGCATTATATACGAACTTAGAAGCGAGGGTCCTCCCATGTTTGAGAGACCGACCACAGCTAGGCATAGTAGCTACAGCACTTCGTCGGCATATTCCTCCCCGATAGTTACCCAACTCTAGCATCAATTGCAAACGACGTAGAAAGAGCTGCAGACGACCCAAGCTCGACTACATTCGACAAAGGAGGAGTTGAGCAGTACTAGGGAGGAGTTGAGTAGTACTAGGGAGGAGTTGGAAGCTACGAGGAAGCAGCTGGATAAGCAAAAAATTGGACTGCTAGAGCTTGATGCTCGATTTGATAGCTTTTCAGCACTCCTTGGCCACCCCACTTGTGCGGACAACGCTCAGGCATCCTCATAGATTTAGGTATGTGTGGTTGTACCCCTTAGCTTAGTTGGATGCATAATTGTAATTGCTTGAACACTTCAATGTGGAACATTGGTCTCGGGACTTCACATATGCTGGATAACCATTTTGGGCGGTGTTGCAGAAATTGTTGGACACGGAACTGTTGTACACGGTAGTTGCATTTTTGGAATGCAAAACACTGCGGAAATTTTGGTTTAATTTGGGATTTATGATGCCAAATGTGTGGCACGTCCTTCGAGAGATTGTATTTAGGGGCAAATGTAGCCTGGATATGTAAATAGCATGATGTGTAAAATGTAGGTGAAATGTTCATATGGGTAGAATTATTGCAAAAAATATATGCAGGTTAGAGATCGAAATTGAAATCACTGTCTCTGATTGAGACCAAACTAAAGTAGCGGTCTCCAACTTAGCAAAAAAGGGGAATAAAAACGGTCTCCAATATAGACTGAGGTCAGCGGTCTTCACTAGAGACCAGGCCATTTTGGTCTTAAATGGAGACCGGGCCATTATGGTCTCAAATGGAGAATGGGCAATGTTGGTCTTAAATGGAGACCGGGTAATTTTGGTCTCAATCAGAGACCAAAATATTTGCTCTCTAATTGAGATCAAATTTTTTGGTCACCAATAGAGACCAATCTGGCCCAGACTCCAATGGAGACCACGACAGTTTAGTCTCAAAATTCGGTCATAGGTAAAGACTGATGTGTATAATTCGATCTTCAAATTTGAATTGCTACCAAGCTTTTCAAGACCGACACTTTTCGGTCTCTGTTCGGTCTTCAAAATCAAATAGAGAGCGATTTTTCTATTTTGGAGACCGAATTTTTCGGTCTCAAATGGACCGGTCTATTGTAGTGATCTTGGAGTCATTCATCAGTAAAATCTAGTTATTTTGAAAGTTAGATTTTATTGTTTTAGATTTGCAATTCTCCAACATGATTTTCATAGTAAGTGCCATTTGGCAGTTTATTAATTAAATTGTTACATTTTGTTTCACCCAACAAAAACAAACAACTAGTTACTTTACCCTTTATCTCTGCTGATATCATGAGTAATTTGATCTCCACGTTCGTGTTCAAAGGAGAAAGTGACAAAATTATACACATCATGCAATAGTTATTTTTACCTGGCACCAAATGAAAAGTTTGACCTATAAATTTATTTGACATGGAAAAACATTTCCCATGAAAAATGATCATCCGGGAAAATCACTTCCTCTCGCACCAATCAATTAAAGTACAGAAAGATGAATGAACATTGAACATTATATGATGGGCCGGATAACAATAACTTTTAATCTATAGCCATATAACTTGAATCTTCCATTAATGGCATATCTAACATTTCAATCCGACGGGCTCGAGTTATATTATTCGATCTATAAATACCTTGAAATTGTAGGATTGACCTCCATGTTTTTAGATTAGTAAAATATTCATGCAACATGACCATCCTTTTCACATTTGATCCAAACTTCATTCTGCCTTTCCATTATCTGTGGCCTCCTCACTGCGAACTGTTTTGCAGTATCAAGTATCGGTTCTATCAGAATATTGTGACATGTTCTTCCACTTTGGATCAATTTGGTACAACATTCGTTTGTCACAGATGTCTTGTGAGACATAAGTACGTACGTCAACACCATATCTCCACAATCATCGCCAATTTTAGTTGCACACTCTTTTACGACAGCTTCATTTATTGGCTGACTCCAAGCAATCTCAAAAAAGTTAAGAAATAGAAATAAGATGAATAAGTTGATGACTGGAATAGTTTTGCTGTCCATAGAACCTTTTCTTTTCAATTATGTTTCTGAGTGTTAGTTAGAGATTATTAGTTTTTTTTAATTCAACCATGTATAATTTATAGTTTAGACAGAAATGGAGAAACCTTTGAAAAAAAAAAATATATTGTTCGCTAATTATAGAAGTGAAAGAAATTTTCTTTTAAGGATTTCCATCTATTTTAGGTTTGATTTCCCGTAGAATTGGTAGACCCCACACTAACAACTCAAAGAAAGCGAAGGGGGCTTTTCCCCCTTTTTTGTGTAATGCCTAAAGTTTAGAATAGAATTGGTCATAGATCCAAAACTAGCATTTTTAAGGGTGCAATTTTTATGCAGACAATTCATGACAAAATTAATTCCTATAAACAAGGTATTAAAGTATAGAAGTTGCAAAACCATGTATGAACAAAATTATTATCTAGTTGTCTAGAGATGACTTAGTGATTACAATAGAAAATGCAGGGAAAATGGTGTAATATTTTTCTATTTTTTATTGCCAATTTTAGATTAGGCAGATTGGTGGGATAAAAAATTTGTTCCACATTAAAAATCCCAAACTTTTCTCAATGGCATGTGTATAATTTAGGATGGAAGCTGTTCTCAGTTGCTTCGACACAATGAAAACATCCTTCCACAAGACACTGATCAAGGACCTTGGTGTGTTATTTTGTTTAGAATCACAAAATTTTCCTCAATTACAATTAATTATTAATGGTGAAATTTTAGTATTCGTCATCCATATCGACCACCAAAATGACATCTTAATAGGAATACTCTATTCACCAAGATATCTTATATGCAAATTTCTTCGATAATGACACTAGTTATCAGTGGTAACACCTTTCAACTATTTCATCATACCATTTCAAGGATTTCTTGTAAGAAGACATTTATTATTTTTCCATAATTAAATATATGGGAGGAAGTAGCGAGGACACCCCCTAGACTATCCATATGATCAAGTTAGATATGTTAAGAGGAAGACAATGGATTTTTACTTGAAATATTTTGTTTTTATACTTAATATAAATTTTTATATTTCTTTCACTAAATTTATAGAATACCATATTTTATTCATTTGATAATGTCCAAAGTAGGGCTAGCAAAAAAATCCGTATCCGCTTAAAACCCGTAAAATTCACCCCCAACGGCCATGGGTGTGGGTATTGAAAATGAGAAAAAAATGGGTATGGGACATGTACTGCTGAAACGGGTATAGGTATGGGTGTGGGTGTGGGTGTGGGTGTGGGTATAGCTCCTACCCGCTCCATACCTGGTGGACTAACTCACAAGCTTATACACACACTGGGCCCCTGTAATTTTTTCAATACAGCACAAGCGCCACTTTCTCTACTCCAGCACGTCCCCTCATGTGTGGGCACATGCACACAATCAATCAATTGGGGAAGGTGGAAAATCAAGACTGAGCAACTGCTCTGATATCATTTTATTTGTTTATATCAATTGGGTCATAAATAAAGAGTCATACATATAAACTCAAATGACGTTCAAACCCAGAATTGATTGGCAATAGGTGGAGTAACTGACAACCGTCTCTGATACCATGTTAAATTTTTTTTATATCAACTGGGTCACAAACAAAGAGTCATGCATATATGTTCAAGTGAGGTTCCTCCCCAATACAAATTGACAATGAGTGGAGTAACTCACAAACTTATATACATGCTCAAAACCTTAAATTATATTAATGTGGAACGCACTCCACTGTCATGTTCTTCACCGGCAGTGATTATCCAATCATGCTAGCAATCACAGGCAATCAAAGGAAATTTAAACCAAGTGATCTAATGGCAAGTCAAATCAAAGGTGCAACGGCTAGCTAGCATGACCAGTTTCTCTCCATGGCTCTTTTTCTCAAAGGACAAGCATAGTGATCATGACCAGTTTTTTCACAGTGAAAACAGATTATATTTTCTTGAAGTCTAACATATTTTTTGTTAACTGATCTAGTAACAGGTCTATTCACAAATCCTAGTCCCCTTTTATTTCAACTATGGTGAGTATTTAGTCAATTAAGCGCTTCTAAGGAACTGTTCCAGCGCATGTTCTGAACGAAGTCAGATTCGACTTTATGAGCGTATGCTTCTGAGGAACTATTGCAACGTCTATTCTGAACGAGGTCAGATTCGGCCTTATGTGCCTTTTCAAGCAGTTGGTTATTTTCACTTACCAAGGATTCTATCTTAAGTTTCAGGTCTAGGGACTCACTATTCAGCCTTTTAAGATCAGAGTTAAACTCTTTCTCTCTTGTGTTTATGAGGTCATTAAGTGCATTAAGATCTTTACAGAGGGCAAGAGCCTCTTCTTTTGCCTTAAGGTTTTCACATTTGAGAACTTCATTGACATGTTCAAGTTCTAGTTTGTTTCGCTCAGGCATTCTAACATCTTTTTTCAATTCGGAAAAAACATCTTTAAGCATGCAATTTTCAGCAGTTATTGTCTCACGCTCATTCATTATGGCAAATAATAATTTCACAACTTTAGCTTTACTAAGACCACGTACCGTATCCTTGAGTTGGAACAAGCTTTCGACTGATTCAAGGTCCGATTCAGACTCACTTCTAGCCATGAGGGCTTCTACAACTTCTTCCTCTTGGGAGTCCTCTTCCTCCTTTGAAGTTTCACCCCAGGATGCCATTATTGCTTTACGAAAATGCTTTGAGGAGCTGCTCTGTTGCGGCCTCTTGCCATGGTTTCGAAACTGTTCTGACCCCTGTTATTCGTTCTGTGTGGGGCAATTCTTCACAATGCGATCGGGTTTTCCACATCTGAAGCATCCTGAAAACTGATCATGATCGCTGTTCCGTGGCTTCCTGGCACATCCTTTCTTGATATTGTCTTTAGGCTTCTTGAAGAATTTCTTGAACTTTCGAGTCACAGGTTGACCCTCCAAAATTCCTTGTGGAGCATTCATCTTTTCAAGATCTCTCAAGGTGTTAACCTAAATATGAGAACTCTGCTCTGATACCACTTGTTAGATTTACTCACACAAGGATACAAGAGGGAGGTGAATTGTGCCTATCAGTTTTTTTCGGTTTTCTCAAAACACTTGTCAGAACTATTTGGAATGCGTGTTTGCAGTAAAGCAGAAACAAGTATAATAGCGGAAACAGTAAATGAGACACAATATTTTTACGTGGAAAGCCATCTCTGGCCCAACTGAGGTGTGAAAACCACGACCTCCCACTGTAGGATTTTAGCAATACTTTCACTAAACAGGCTGAATTTGTTACACATGTAACACACGTAGCTAGTCTCCGCCGAGACCCTAGTTACACGGACACCACGTCCAACGTCTCCTAAGAGACCAAGTCCAATGACTTGGACAACACAGACAACACATCCAACGTCTCCTAAGAGACCACGCCCGACGTCTCCTAAGACTTGGACAATTTCTTGATTCAATGATGAAAAAAGAAATAGCAAGACACCTTACTTGAATGCTTCTAAACAAGCTGAATGTAAGGTACAATACAATCCCTATTATGCCAATATAAAAAAACTCGATTTAGCACTCTCTTTGAAGGTTTTCTCTCAGAAAATTCAGACTCACAAGGACAATTTTAAACCCTTGGAAAACCTTTGAGAAAAACTAGAGAAGGAGGAGATTTCAATAGTGTGGTGCATATGGCGCACGAGTAGGGTAAAGAGAATTCCACGCCCAATTAGCAACTTAGCAGCCAAGCCCCTCACAATTTCTCCACTTGATATTCTTCCCTTAAAAGATAGGATAAAATCTTTCAAGGATCTTTCAAAAGTATTTTTTAAGGGAAGAAATCTTTTTAGATTCTATAGAAAAATCTCTCAACATCATCTTTAAAGAGAAAGTCTTCTTAGACCTAACTAACATAGGGAAAGTAATACTAATTATTTTCAAGAAAATCGTCAGTAAAAAAAAAATTATTCTAAAATCTTGAAATTTATTTTTTGTCTTTGACGTTAGAACTCCACAGACCTGACTTCTCAGAACTGTTATGAGGTAGTGTTCTGAAGTACCTAAAAATATATCAAAGCAAACGCTAAGTCAAGACCTTCTAATTGGCATATTAACAAGCATATAAAACATAAAACCAATGCTAAGCCTAAGACTCTTGTTATCAGCTGAACTCCTGGGATATGATTTTGATGTTCCATGCTCTGTGCTCAGAACTGTTCTGAGGCAATGTTCTCAGACTCTTATTATCAACTGGATTTCTTGTGCATGATTTTGATGTTCTATGCGATACTCCATGCACTCTGCACAGAACTGTTCTGAGGCAATGTTCTCAAACTTTTGTTATCAACTGGGCTCCTTGTGTATGTATCGACTCTGATGTTTCAGGCTCATTTGAACTGCTCCAAGTATTTTTCAGATCCTGTCTCAACACATAATTCAAGCACAACATATTGACTAGTACATTTGGATTGTTATCATCAAAACCTTACACATTAATTGGGTCAACAAAATAGTTTTCTAACTTTCTGTCATTAGGTGAAGTAAAAATAGAGGAAAATCATTTTCACCCAAATAGGGGATAATAATTTCCATTTTACGAGGATGAAAATTGATTTTCTTGCACTAAATGATGTGATCAAATGAAATTTAGGAGCAAAATCTAATTTCAAAGGTTTGAAGTAAAACTTGCCTGTTTGATGGGAAATATTAAAAAGAATATAAAATGCAAATTTGAGCTCAATTCCTGAATTTATTCGGTTTAAGTTGATTTCAACTACAACAATTCAGTTAATGTTTTTTCATTAGTAAAACAACTCATTTGACATTCTCTACTATTAAAATAATTTAGTTTACCTCTTCTTTTTTTTTTTTTTTCCACCTAATGCCCTAGTTAGATGTGCTTTTCCTCTCATCCCAAATTTTGATTAGCCTGCCACGCCCCCTCCTCTAGCAAAAAAAACCCGAAAGCCTCCACCCCTCGAGTGATTACTATCAATGTTCTTTATCGATGGTAAGCCCTATTTAGATTGATTTCTACACTCATAGCTAGTTTATCACTAGTTTTTTGTGAACAAAATTTGTCTCTATTTTATCCTTTGATGCAGCTATTAGCGTATTGTTTTTACGAAAGTTGTGTTCAATTGACACAGTCTAATATATTGGATGAAAATTAAAGTTCAAATCGCTATAGACTAGACTGTTAAATCTTCCATCAACGGTACATATGCAATGTCGTTAAAGACTATTCATGATGACGTTGTTATAATTTTGGGGTCATTCATCAGTAAAATCTATATTAGTTATTTTGAAAGTTGAATTTCATTGTTTTAGTTTTGGAATTCTCCAACGTGATTTTCATAGTAAGTGTCATTTGGCAGTTTATTAATTAAATTGTTCCATTTTGTTTCACCCAACAACGAAAAACAACTAGCTACGTTACCCTTCATCTCTGCTGATCTCATGAGTTATTTGATCTCCACGTTCGTGTTCAAAGGAGAAAGTGACAAAAATTATACACATCATGCAATAGTTATTTTTACCCAGCACCAAATGAAAAATTTGACCTATAAATTTATTTGACATGAAAAAACATTTCCCATGAAAAATGATAATCCGGGAAAACCACCTCCTCTCGCACTAATCAATTAAAGTACATAAAGATGAATGAAAATTGAACATGATATGATGGGCTGGATAACAATAACTTTTAATCTATAGCCATACAACTTGAATCTTCCATGAATGGCAGACCTAACGTTTCAACCCAGTAGGCTTGAGTTACATTATTCGATCCATAAATAACTTGAAATTGTAGGATTGACCTCCACGTTTCTGGATTAGTAAAATATTCATGTAACATGACCATCCTTTTCACATTTGATCCAAACTTCATTCTGTCTTTCCATTATCTGTGGCCTCCTCATTGCGAACTGTTTCGCAGTATCAAGTATCGGTTCTATCAGAATATTGTGACATGTTCTTCCACTTTGGATCAATTTGGTACAACATTCTTTTGTTACAGATGTCTTATGAGACATAAGTACATACGTCAACACCATATCTCCACAATCATCGCCAATTTTAGTTGCACACTCTTTTACGACAGCTTCATTTATTGGCTGACTCCAAGCAATCTCAAACAAGTTAAGAAACAGAAATAAGATGGATAAGATGATGACTAGAATAGTTTTGCTGTCCATAGAACCTTTTCTTTTCAATTATGTTTCTGAGTGCTAGTTAGAGATTATTAGTTTTTTTTTATTCAACCATGTATAATTTATAGTTTAGACAGAAATAGAGAAACCTTTGGAAAAAAAAATATATTGTTTGCTAATTATAGAAGTGTAAGAAATTTTCTTCTAAGGATTTCCATCTATTTTAGGTTTGATTTCCTGTAGAATTGGTAGACCCTACACTAACAACTCAAAGAAGGCGAAGGGGGCTTCTTCCCCCTTTTTTGTGTAATGCGTAAAATTTAGAAAAGAATTGGTCATAGATCTAAAACTAGTATTTTTAAGGGCGCAATTTTTATGCAGACAATTCATGACGAAATTAATTCCTATAAACAAGGTATTAAAGTATAGAAGTTGCAAAACCATGTATGAACAAAATTATTATCTAGTTGTCTAGAGATGACGTAGTGATTACAATAGAAAATGGAGGGAAAAAGGTGTAATATTTTTCTATTTTTTATTGCCAATTTTAGGTTAGGCAGATTGGTGGGATAAAAAATTTGTTCCACATTAAAAATCCAAAACTTTTCTCAATGGCATGTATATAATTTAGGATAGAAGCTGTTCTCAATTGCTTCGACGCAATGAAAACAACCTCCGACAAGACACTGATCAAGGACCTTAATGTGTTCTTTTGTTTAGAATCACAAAATTTTCCTTAATTACAATTAATTATTAATGGTGAAATTTTAGTATTCGTCATTTATATCGACCGCCAAAATGACATCTTAATAGGAATACTCTATTCACCAAGATATATTATATGCAAATTTCTACGACAATGACACTAGTTATCGGTGATAACACTTTCAACTATTTCATCATATCATTTCAAAGATTTCTTATAAGAGGACATTTATTATTTTTCCATAATTAAATATACGGGAGGAACTAGCGAGGACACCCCCTAGATTATCCATATGATCAAGTTAGATAAGTTAAGAGGAAGACAATGGATTTTTACTTGAAGTATTTTGTTTTTATACTTAATATAAATTTGTATATTTCTCTCACTAAATTTATAGAATACTATCTGTTATTCATTTGGTAATGTCCAAAGTAGGGCCAGCAAAAAATCCGTATCCGTTTAAAACCCGCAAAATCTTCCCCCAACGGCCATGGGTGTGGGTATTGAAAATGAGAAAAAAAATAGGTATGAGACAGGTACTGCTAAAGCGGGTATAGGTATGGGTATGTGTGTGGGTATAGCTCCTACCCGCTCTATACTTGGTGGACTAACTCACAAGCTTATATACACACTGAGCCCCTGGAATTTTTTCAATACAGCACAAGCGCCACTTTCACTACTCCAGCGCGTCCGCTCATGTGTGGGCGCATGCACACAATCAATCAATTGGGGAAGGTGTCAAATCAAGACCGAGCAACTGCTTTGAAGCCATTTTATTTTTTTATATCAATTGGGTCATAAACAAAGAGTCATAGATATAAGCTCAAATGACGTTCAAACCCGAATTGATTTGCAATAGGTGGAGTAACTGACAATCCTCTCTGATACCATGTTAAATTTTTTTTATATCAACTGGGTTACAAACAGAGAGTCACACGTATATGTTCAAGTGAGGTTCCTACCCAATTCCAATTGACAATGAGTGGAGTAACTCACAGACATATACATGCCCAAAACCTTAAATTATATTAATGTGGGACACACTTCACTATCATATTCTTCACATGCAGTGATTATCCAATCATGCTAGCAATCACAGGCAATCAAAGGAAATTTAAACCAAGTGATCTAATGGCAAGTCAAATCACAGTTTGTCTATTATATCTTGGAGAGAAGGGATCGAATAGGACACCTCATCGCTTAATTCTTAGGCTTATACTTGCACGAATTGGTTCAGGAGAGTTACGTTATGTCAAATATATATTGTCATTATTGTGTAAGTGGTTGTCGCGGTTTTCTTGTTATTTGATTATGAAGATTAAAGTTGGAAGCCAACTATTCGAATAAATTTGATAGTCAACTTAGATGTCTGGAGACTAAGAGTTGCGTCATTTGTGCAACTGTCTAACTGCAACAAAATAAAAGTGTTTGATCTTAGAGTTGGAGAACTCTTGGTTGGGTTGTGAGCTTGTTGAGGCCCAATCTCGTTGAGGTATCGTAGAGCATTTTTCGCATTTGAATCTCGCATTTCATAATTACTTTAATTTTTGCAATCACCCTATTCACTCCCTTTTGGGCAATATGGACTTTCATTAATGGTTATGCATTGAAAAGAAATTCTGTAACAATTGGAATTGTGTACACCGTGTTATACACTACATGTTCTTCTAAGCATGTTGACGGATGTTTTTATTTTTTTGGACCCACATGAGTGAAAAATGATTTCAAAAATCACATTTTTAATTTGATGGCCTCGTGTACCTTTGAGACATTTCTATTGAATTTCTGAGGATGGTGTTTGATTGGGAGGAAATAATTTTATCAAAAAATGGTTTTCCAACTTTCTGTCTTTTGGTGAAGTAAAGATAGAGGAAAATCATTTTCACCCAAATAGGGAATAATAATTTCCATTTTACGAGGACGGAAATTGATTTTCTTGCACTAAACGATGTGACCAAATGAAATTTAGGAGCAAAATCTAATTTCAAAGATTTGAAGTAAAACTTGACTGTTCGATGGGAAATATTAAAAAGAGTATAAAATGCGAATTTGACTGAATTCCTGAATTTATTGGGTTTAAGTTGATTTCAACTACAACAATTCAGTTAATGTTTTTTCATTAGTAAAACAATTCATTTGACATTCTCTGCTATTAAAATAATTTTGTTTACCTATTCTTTTTTTCCCCCCCACCTAATGCCCTAGTTGGATGTGCTTTTCCTATCATCCCAAATTTCGATTAGCCTGCCACATCCCCTCCCCCAGCTAAAAAACCCCAAAGCCTCCATCCCTTGAGGGATTACTGTCAATGTCCTTTACCGATGGTAAGCCCTATTTAGATTGATTTCTACACTCATACCTAGTTTATCACTAGTTTTTTATGCACAAAATTTGTCTCTTCAACTGTGAGAATTTCATTTTATCCTTTGATGCAGCTATTAGCGTATTGTTTTTATGAAAGTTGTGTTCAATTGACACGGTCTAATATATTGGATGAAAATTAAAGTTCAAATCGCTATAAACTAGACTGTTAAATCTTCCATCAACGGTACATATGCTATGTCGTTAAAGATTATTCATGATGACATTGTTATAATTTTGGAGTCATTCATCAGTAAAATCTGTATTGGTTATTTTGAAAGTTGAATTTCATTGTTTTAGATTTGTAATTCTCCAATGCGATTTTCATAGTAAGTGTCATTTGGCAGTTTATTAATTAAATTGTTCCATTTTGTTTCACCCAACCAAAAAAAAAAAAAAAACAACTAGCTACTTTACCCTTCATCTCTGCTGATCTCATGAGTTATTTGATCCCCATGTTCGTGTTCAAAGGAGAAAGTGACAAAAATTATACACATCGTGCACTAGTTATTTTTACCTTGCACCAAATGAAAAATTTGACATATAAATTTATTCGACATGGAAAAATATTTCCCATGAAAAATGATCATCCAGGAAAACCACTTCCTCTCCCACCAATCAATTAAAGTACATGAAGATGAATGAAAATTGAACATGATATGATGGGCCGGGTAACAATAACTTTTAATCCATAGCCATGTAACTTGAATCTTCCATGAATGGCAGACCTAACGTTTCAAGCCTGTAAGCTCGAGTTATATTATTCGATCCATAAATAACTTGAAATTGTAGGATTGACCTCCATGTTTCTAGATTAGTAAAATATTCATGCAACATGACCATCCTTTTCACATTTGATCCAAACTTCATTCTATCATTCCATTATCTGTGGCCTCCTCATTGTGAATTGTTTCGCAGTATCAAGTATCGGTTCTATCATAATATTGTGACATGGTCTTCCACTTTGGATTAATTTGGTACAACATTCTTTTGACACAAATGTCTTGTACATAAGTATGTATGTCAACACCATATCTCCACAATCATCACCAATTTCAGTTGCACACTCTTTTACGACAGCTTCATTTATTGGTTGATTCCAAGCAATCTCGAACAAGTTATTTAAACAGAAATAAGATGGATAAGTTGATGACTAGAATAGTTTTGCTGTCCATAGAACCTTTTCTTTTCAATTATGTTTCTGAGTGCTAGATAGAGATTGTTTATTTTTTTTGGGTTCAACCATGTATAATTTAGAGTTCAAACAGAAATAGAAAACCTTAGGAGACAAAAAATATATTGTTTGCTAGTTATAGAAGTGTAAGAAATTTTCTTTCAGGGTCTATTTGGACCTAAGAAAGTAAAATGGAAAGAAAAAAAAACGAAAAATTAAAATTTTTCTCATGTTTGCAGTAAGGAAAAATGAATAGAAAAAAAAGTAAGGTGTAAAAATTGAAAGAAAATTATGGAAATATAATGTCATATGTTTTCCTCCAAAATATGTAAGGAAAATTGGTGGAAAATTTTGCTCTTTGTGCCCCGATAGCCTTCCCCCCCCCCACCCCTTACGCTTTCTCTCACCTCGCCATTCTCTGTCTCCTCACACCCCTTGCTCTCTCTCTCCTCGCCTACTCCAGCTTAGGTCTCTCCTCCAACCATCCTCTAGCTGCAAGCTCTATTTCAATGATGCTTGTGGATCCGGTAGCACACACACTCTCTCTTCCTTGCTCTCTCACTAGTGGATCGATCTAAGGTTTTATTGAGGGTCTAAGATTGGGTTTTCGTGAGATGGGTGTTTGATTCACACCGTGTATATGATGAATTTGCTGAAGTTTTCATGATTGTTGGTGTGTATGTTTCCGTGATCGCTTTCATTCTATCCTTAGGGTGGTTGGCGTTGTGAGCCGCACCTAAACCACATAACAGATGGGGTTTTGTGTTTGTGTAATTTGATGTTCAACAAATTAGAACGTGGGTTTTGTGAATTTAAATGTTGTTTTTGTAGTTTGTACTGACTTGTGAGGTTTAAAAGGTTTGGACTTGATGTGAATGAAATTGGATGATATGGGTTGGTAGTTCTTCGTGGGTTGCTGAGATACTGTGCTTGGCTCTATGTTCAGAATATAGTGACGGGACAGTCAGATCTTGATGCGTATTTTGCTGGGATCTGTTCTCCCATAATTTTATGCTCAAAAGCTTGGTGTCTTCACTGTTTAACACCCCACTTATAATGGAAATGCTCTCTTTATCCTATGATTGTCAAGTTATCATTGTTGAGCTGATCTCTTACAGTATGCTCAACATATCTATTCAATTGATAAAGAACCATAATAACCCTTCAACTGTCTTGGCTTTTCATCCATAATTTGTTTACAAGTTTTCATGATTTTGCCCTATCTCTACTGTGTTGTGTGGTGCCTTATGTGTTTGTGATGGGCTGGTAGCAGATTGAGTAGTCCATGGCATCGAACAAGCTAAGAAACACTTCACTACCTCACGCCAATCGCCCTAAAGTGCCCACTGGCTCATCTATGAAGCGCTCAGCCTCCGATGAATCATCCATGAGAAGAAATTTAAAGTGCCCAACTATTAAATTGTCTCAGCTTGGGGATGAAATCGAAGAGCAAGATGCAATTTTCAGGCCTTGGAGGAGTTTGTCTAATCCACAAGACAATATCAATGAAGAATATGAGGTAATATTATGAGTTACCTGAATCCACTTGGATCCAAAAAATAAATAAATTTCAATACAAACATGTTAGATTAATGATGTTTATAAATCAGATTAACCTGCTTAATCATAATCTGGAAAAGTCTGCTACATATTTTCTTTCTCTAATTACCCTTTTCTGACGTTTGACTTGTTCATTAATTGGGGGTATAGCTGTGTCAAAACAGATATTTTAGTTCTTGGTTAATCTGATCAAGATTTAGCACTCCGAATTTTATGGATAATTTGATTTGAAGTTGTAAATTTCTATGAACTCTTGTACACTTTTGAATTGTAATAAAACCAGGGATTTGACGTAGAATTTTGCACTGGAATGAGAAAGTTTGAGAGGTGATCGAATTGTATGTCTCCTCTATTTTTTATGGTGTTATTTTAAGGAGTTTCATTGGCATTGGCTAGCAAAGGGCAACTTTGAGATCACATTTTAATCTTACAAGACATATTTTTCTTTGCTTTATTCATTTTATCAAGTCCAAACAAAGGAAAAAAAGTTTGGCAGAAAGTTATTTTTTTCCTTGTATTTTTTCTCTAATCCAAACAAAAGAAAGAAAGTGACTTTCCTTCTCATTTTTTTTCCTCCTCATTTTTTTTCCTTTCAACTTTCTTTCCACCTTATTTTCCAAGGTCCTAATAGGGCCTTGAGGATTTCTATCTATTGTAGGTTGGATTTCCTGTAGAATTGGTAGACCATTCACTAACAACTCAAAGAAGGCGAAGGGGCTTTTTCCCCCCTTTTTTGTGTAATGCCTAAAGTTTAGAAAAGAACTGGTCATAGATCTAAAACTAGCATTTTTAAGGGTGCAATTTTTATGCAGACAATTCACGACGAAATTAATTCCTATAAACAAGGTATTAAAGTATGGAAGTTGCAAAACCATGTATGAACAAAATTATTATCTAGTTGTCTAGAGATGACTTAGTGATTACAATAGAAAATGCAGGGAAAAAGGTGTAATATTTTTCTATTTTTTATTGCCAATTTTAGATTAGGCAGATTGGTGGGATAAAAAATTTGTTCCACATTAAAAATCCAAAACTTTTCTCGATGGCATGTGTATAATTTAGGATAGAAGCTGTTCTCAGTTGCTTCGACACAATGAAAAGATCCTTCGATAAGACACTTATCAAGGACCTTAATGTGTTATTTTGTTTAGAATCACAAAATTTTCCTTAATTACAATTAATTATTAATGGTGAAATTTTAGTATTCGTCATCTATATCGACCGCCAAAATGACATCTTAATAGGAATACTCTATTCACCAAGATATATTATATGCAAATTTCTACGACAATGACACTAGTTATCGTTGGTAACACCTTTCAACTATTTCACAATACCATTTCAAAGATTTCTTGTAAGAAGACATTTATTATTTTTCCATGATCAAATATATGGGAGGAACTAGCGAGGACGCCCCCTAGACTATCCATATGATCAAGTTAGATAAGTTAAGAGGAAGACAATGGATTTTCACTTGAAGTATTTTGTTTTTATACTTAATATAAAAATGTATATTTCTTTCACTAAATTTATAGAATACCATCTTTTATTCATTTGATAATGTCCAAAGTAAGGCCAGCAAAAAAATCCCTATCTGCTTAAAACCCGCAAAATTCACCCCCAATGGCCATGGGTGTGGGTATTGAAAATGAGAAGAAATAGATATGGGACAGGTACTGCTAAAACAGGTATAGGTATGGGTATGGGTGTGGGTATAGCTCCTACCTGCTCCATAACTGGTGAACTAACTCACAAGCTTATATACACACTGGGCCCCTGGAATTTTTTCAATACAGTACAAGCGTCACTCTTTCTTACTCCAGCACGTCTCCTCATGTGTGGGCACATGCACACAATCAATCAATTGGGGAAGGTGGCAAATCAAGACCGAGCAACTACTCTGATACCATTTTATTTTTTTAATATATCAATTGGGTCATAAACAAAGAGTCATACAAATAAGCTCAGATAACGTTCAAACCCAGAATTGATTGGCAATAGGTGGAGTAATTGACAACCCTCTCTGATACCCTGTTAAATTTTTTTCGTATCAACTGGGTGACAAACAAAGAGTCACGTGTATATGTTCAAGTGAGGTTCCTCCCCAATACCAATTGACAATGAGTGGAGTAACTCATAAACTTATATACATGCTCAAAACCTTAAATTATATTAATGCGGGACACACTCCACTATCATATTCTTCACCGGCAGTGATGATCCAATCATGCCAGCAATCACAAGCAATCAAAGGAAATTTAAACCAAGTGATCCCATGGCAAGTCAAATCAAAGGCGCAACGGCTAGCTAGCATGACCACTCTCTCTCTATTGCTGTTTTTCTCAAAGGACAAGCATAGTGATAATGACCAGCTTTTTTACAGTGAAAACAGATTATATTTTCTTGAAATTCAACATAATTTTTATTAACTGGTCTAGTAACTTTTCTATTCACAAATCCCAGACCCCTTTTATTTCGACTATGGTGAGTATTTAGCCAATTAAGCGCTTCTGAGGAACTGTTCCAGCGCATGTTCTGAATGAGGTCAAATTCGACCTTATGAGCAGATGCTTCTCAGGAACTGTTGCAACTTCTGTTCTAAACGAGGTCAGATTCGACCTTATGCGCCTTTTCAAGCAGTTGGTTATTTTCACTTACCAAGGATTCTACCTTAAGTTTCAGGTCGAAGGATTCACTATTTAGCATTGTAAGATCAGAGTTAAACTCTTTCTCTCTTATGTTTATGAGGTCTTTAAGTGCATCAAGATCTTTACATAGGGCAAAGGCCTCTTCTTCTGCCTTAAGTTTTTCACATTTGAGAACTTCATTGACATGTTCAAGTTCTAGTTTGTTTCGTTCAAGCATTCTAACATCTTTTTTCAATTCGGAACAAACATCTTTAAGCATGTAATTTTCAGCAGTTATTGTCTCACGCTCATTCATTATGGCAAATAATAATTTCACAGCTTTAGCTTTACTAAAACTATGTACCGTATCCTTGAGTTGGGACAAGCTTTCGACTGATTCAAGGTCCGATCCAGACTCGCTTCGAGCTACGAGGGCTTCTACAACTTCTTCCTCTTGGGAGTCCTCTTCCTCCTTTGAAGTTTCACCCCAGGCTGCCATCATTGCTTTACCAAAACGCTTTGAAGAGCAGCTCTGTTGCAGCCTCTTGCCATGGTTTCGGAACTGTTCTAACTCCTGTTCTTCGTTATGTATGGGGCAATTCTTCACAATGTGATCGGGTTTTCCACATCTGAAGCATCCTGAAATTTGATTATGATCACTGTTCCGTGGCTTCCTGGTACGTCCTTTCTTGATATTGCCTTCAGCCTTCTTGAAGAATTTCTTGAACTTTCGAGTCACAGATTGACCCTCCAAAATTCCTTGTACAGCATTCATCTTTTCAGGATCTCTCAAGGTGTTAACCTAAATATAAGAACTCTGCTCTGATACCACTTGTTAGATTTACTCACACAAGAATACAAGAGGAGGGTGAATTGTGCCTACCAGTTTTTTTCGGTTTTCTCAAAACACTTGTTATAACTGTTTGGAACGCGTGTTTGCAGTAAAGCAGAAACAAGTATAATTGCGGAAACAGTAAAGAAGACACAATACTTTTACGTGAAAAACCACCTCTGGCCCAACTGAGGTGTAAAAACCATGACCTACCACTGTAGGATTTCAGCAACACTTTCACTAAACGGGCTGAATTCGTTACACATATAACACACGTAACTAGTCTATCCCGAGACCCTAGTTACACGAACACCACGTTCAACATCTCCTAAGAGACCACATCCAATGACTTGGACAACATGGACAACACGTCCAATGTCTCCTAACAGACCATGTCCAACTTCTCCTAAGACTTGGACAATTTCTTGATTCAAAGGTGAGAAAAGACATAGTAAGACACATTACTTAAATGCTACTAAACAAGCTAAATGTGAGGTGCAATACAATCCCTATTATGCCAATATAAAAGACTCAATTTAGCACTATCTTTGAAGGTTTTCTCTCGAAAAATTAATACTCACAAAGACAATTTTAAACCCTTGGAAAACCTTTGGGAAAAACTAGAGAAGGAGGAGACTTAAATAGTGTGGTGCATATGGCGCATGAGTAGGGCAAAGAGAATTCCACACCCAATTAGCAACTTAGCAGCCAAGCTCCTCACAATTTCTCCACTTGATATTCTTCCCTTAAAAGATAGGACAAAATCTTTCAAGGATCTTTCAAAAGTATTTTTTAAGGGAAGAAATCTTTTTAGATTCTATAGAAAAATCTCTCAACATTATCTTTGAAGAGAAAATCTTCTTAGACCTAACTAACACAGGAAAATTAATCCTAATTATTTTCAAGAAAATCGTCAGCAAAAAAAATCATTCTAAAATCTTGAAATTTGTTTCTTGTCTTTGACGTCGGAACACCACAGACTTGACTTCTCAGAACTGTTCTGAGGCAGTGTTCTGAAGTACTTAAAAACATTTCAAAGGAAACGCTAAGTCAAGACCTTCTAATTGGCATATTAACAAGAATCTAAAAAATAAAACCAATGCTAAGCGTAAGACTCTTGTTATCAGCTGAACTCCTTGGATATGATTTTGATGTTCCATGCTCTGTGCTCAGAACTGTTCTGAGGCAATGTTCTCAGACTCTTATTATCAGCTGAACTTCTTGTACATGATTTTGATGTTCCATGCGATGCTCTATGCTCTCTGCTCAGAACTGTTCTGAGGCAATGATCTCAGACTTTTGTTATCAGCTGGGCTCCTTGTGTATGTATTGACTCTGATGTTCCATGCTCATTCGAACTGCTCCAAGTATTTTTCGAATCCTATCTCAACAAATAATTCAAGCACAGCATATTGACTAGTACATTTGGATTGTTATCATCAAAACCTTACACCTTAATTGGGTCAACAGTTTCCCCCTTTTTGATGATGACTGTTGGGAAAAATTGAGAGTTTTAATAAAAAGGGCCGCAAGTGTACAGCTCTCGCTGTAGTACTTGAGGGTCGTCTCCACAGAGACGATGGAAGAGTTTTAGGTCATAAAAAGTGAGGATTAACTAATTAGCTACACTAAACTAAATGAAATTATTTAAAGCAATCTAATAGCCTAATTCAACTAAACGATCATCGAAATCCTTATTCAAGTTAAACAAACCCAGATTGATTACCCTAACTGTCTAAGATTGAAATCAGGTTGGAACATATCACAGGGCAACGAAGTTTGCAAATTCACGAAACTACTGATATCACCTTAACCATTCCTTCATCACCGTCAAGTAACTCAATACAAGTATAGTTCATTAAACATAGCAACACTGAACTCAGCACAACAATTCATACAAATTACCACGGGGCTGAAACAACAGAGTAACAGGGGGGAAAATCAGGATGAACTAGCAGAACAAGAAAACGACAACAGGGGAGGGGGAAGCAACAGCATCAACTCAGCAACTCTAACTAAGAACAACCAGCAAATTCAGGCCACAGGGAGTGCATACCTAGGTGGGATTACAGGGCACAACACTGCCTTCACCGTGCGCCTTCTCTGCCTCCAACCAAATCCATTCAAGGGGAAGGGGAATGAACTACACCTACTAAGCACTGAGTCAGGCTTCCTCGCTTGCAGCTCGGCCACTCAGCAATGGCGGTCTCGCCATTAATAGCAGAACAGGAATCAGGGGAAGGGGATTCGAATGAAATTTGACAAACTAACATCCAATTTTTGCAAAATCAAACCATAATCGTGAATTACTACTGGAAAACTCGAAATTGTAGCGGTATTACATGAAATTAAAGGCTGGAAACAACTGAAAAATCGAAACCCTAAACCGAATTAAAGCCTAAATTTGAAATGACTCGAATGAAAACTGAAACTAAACCCTAAAACTAAACTTAATCTAACCTAAAACCCTAGAATTACCTACTTTTTTCATCAAGGGCGTCGGTGGCTTGAATTTATACCCGAACTCTCTTCATTCTCGACCGTCGATTCGTGGGTATCGTGGATGGTGAAGATGGTGTTGCCGAGATGATGTGCTGGCACCGTTAGCGTGAAACGCGGTGGAGGGTGACAACGATGGTGATGAGGTGGAAGAGAGAGAGATGCGAGGTAGAGAGAGAAAGGAGATGGGGATGGTGAGGGAACGAAGATGGAGATGCCAGGGTTTCGGGTTCGGGGGTTCTGGGTTGAAGACGAACGCGAAGAGAGAGAGTATGAAGGGGGAGGGGGTTTGGAAAAGCTGAGTCACGTGCGGCGTGCGTGGGAGGGGAGTGGAAACCAAGCTGAGCCGTTTCGGTTCCCTTTTTTTGGACCGGTTCAATCTGCCTAAGCCGATTCGGTTCCCTTTTTTTGGACTGATTCGGTTCGGTTCTTTAATTTCTGGGCCGGTTCTCAAGCTAATTCAACCCATTTTTTCAGTTCCCGGCATTTTCCACTATTTTTCTCGCATTTTTAGCCATTTATTCGAAATTATTCAAAACCTGCAAAATAAATACAATCAGTTAAAAACCTTAAAAATACGATAAAAACGAGCATAAAACAGGTGTAAAAGTACCCTAAAAATAGGTCTTTTTGGTACGAACAATGACAAACCAAATGACCATAAGTCATCAATGACAATTAATAGTGAGACAGGGCAAATATACATTGGTGCCAAAACAGTTATCCACCCTCACACTGGAGAGAAAACAATAGTTAAGGGGTCAACTTAAACTAAGCAACCAATCGAAACAAGGTCATCCTCATCTTCCCCCTTTTGACATCATCGAAAAGGGTGCGAAGGTCGGGAGTTGAAATCCAGTGTGGATGCAATCACCACCAAAGCAATAATGTGGGAAGTAACAGCGATACACTCAAGTATATGGTACAGTAATGATATTGGCCATCCGAGTCACGCACAGACAAATAACACATGCAACAAGCAAAGTTATAGCATAAATGCATTAAACATCCAAAAACAGCCGTAAACCATTAGTGGTCACATACATAACCAAGTGTTTGAAAAACAATGTTGGGAATAGGAAAAGGAATAGGTTCAGGTAGAGGAAGGTGGAGGAGGGAATTTGGCTGTGAGGGGGATAGGGGCACTCAGTAGATCCTTATGACATTTGTCATTGAGAGCCTTTTCCTCTATAAACGCCTGCTTTACTTCAGCTATCTCCCCCTTCAATATAATCTGGTCCTGTAATAGTGTATCAATTGTGGGAGCGCTGGATGTGAAGGGTTCACTGGGAACAGGTCCAAGTGGTGTTTAGAGCCCCTATTCTGAAGTTGCACTGCCGCCTTTTGTCACTTTGAAACCACACCCAATCAACGTGTTGTTGCCAATCTCATCACTAACCTGAAAGCCTATTCTTTTCTGCAAGGGAATCCCAAACTTCTCAAACACTGATGTCAACAAGAACCTATACTCCATGTCATGATCCTTGGACGTGTTGGCAATTCTCTCAATGTGGCTAATCATGATTGCGGGCAAGTTAATTTGCTCACCCCTATCCAACAAATCAGCGTAGCACATGTCCATGGGATCAGCAAGGTTACATCCCTGATCTTGTGGAACAATATTCTTCATCACCAACCAAAACAATAGTCAATGCAATAGCATCATTTCCCCTATTCTCACAGACCGGGATACAGTTAAATGCGGTTTTTGGGGTAACTTCTAGGTCAATTCCAACAACCGTTCTTCACCTAAGATGCTCTTGTCCTCTTGCATATACACATTAAAACCTTTGGAGGACACCCCAAGTAACTCACCTAACTTCTTAGCATCAAACCGTAGGTCATGATCAATAACTGTGCTTGTTACCACTCTATTGGTGACAACACAGTTCGCATAGAACTCAGCCAACTCTGGAATCGAACATCCTTTCTTAATATCCTTGAACAGGTCCAACCATCGCTGAGCTTCCAACTTCTCTAAGAACACCCCTAGCCCCTGTTCCTAAAAGTATGACACCTTAACTACCTTCCCCGAACTACAGATTTCTGAAGAAAATGCTCATATCTCTCAGCAAGTGTCATGTTTTTTCCAATTCTCTTCTTCTTTGGTTCATTAGACTCTTCAACTAGTTTGGACACTTGTTCTCCCTTAATCTAGACTCGGCCACAACCGGGTCATACACCACAATCTCCCAACCTGCAATTGGGTGTACCAAAGGTATCATATCAGGGTTCAAGTCTACTGATCTTAAGTCCAAGCTCTTCAAGAACCCAAAAATAGAGGGAGTAATTGAAAAAGGAAGGTGAGGGAGGGTTTTTCATACCAATCGAGATCGTTTATAGCGATGATGATGCCGATGATGTTCCCTCAGAACTCATCCCAATTCTACCCCATTTTCTTGGTAGTTGGTCTCGTAGTGATCTTGCGTGAGAAGTCTTGTGCTTAGAGGATGTTTGACCGCCACGAGTTCTTGCCATTGAGGATTTGAAGATTTGAGGTGATTTGGAGTTAGGGTTTTGAAGGGGTTTAAGGAAAGAGAGGAAAATCGGGTTCTTGGTAGAGAGAGAGGGATGGATGGATGGGTTATGGAGAGAGAGAGAGTGGAGGGATTTAATGGTGAGCATAAGTGGCCCGAAAATCAAGGGAGTTTATGGGAGAGTTTATTTTGGTCCTTCTTGGAGAGAGAATGGTTTGTATGCAGCTCATCATTACACTAGGTATGGTATAAATTATAGGTTAGCTATAATGAAAGAGGAAATTTCGGTTTCCAACATTTTAAGAACGACACTTGGTCAGCACATGATACAAAGAGTTGTCAGGTCTGTTCCTATAGTCTGTTCTTACTGTTAAAAGTTCGGTGTCTAAGGACACTGAGGGAAATATTATTAGACCTCAACGAGTGTCAGTATGTTACATTCCACACATATGCCAGTAAAAGCACAAAAATTGACTGCATCCATTGTAACAATTTATTTGACCTTAAACCCTTAACTAGTCAATCATTGGGGTTAAACAAGCATGCTCAAGTTCTTTTGATCATTCCCAATTCAAGTCTATTCCTCTTAAACTGCTCTCTACTTAGTGCCTTGGTAAAAATGTCAGTAATGTGCTTATCAGTGGCACAAAAATTCATTAAAATTAAGCCCTTTTTAACATTGTCACTCAAAAAATGATGACGTATGTCAATATGCTTAGTCCTTTTATGTTGACATGGGTTTTTGGCAATGTTAATTGCACTTATGTTATCACAAAATATAGGAATGCATCCCATGTCAACAGAAAAGTCCTTGAGTTGTTGCCTTATCAACAAAAATTGAGCACAACAAGAAGCAGCCGCTACATACTCGGCTTGTGCTGTGGACATGGCAATGGAGTGTTGTTTCTTGGTTGCCCAAGAGACCAAGCAGGGTCCAAGAAAGTGAGCCATACCTAAGGTGCTTTTTCTATCAACCAAGGATCCAGCATAATCAGCATCCGCATACCCAATGAGATCAAACCATAAAGCTAAGTCTGAGGTCAATAGGTGCAAATGTTTCCTCATAATCGATCCCCTCTTATTGGTTGTAACCCTGAACCACCAACCTGACCCTGTTCTGAGTGACTGTTCCGAACTCATCCAATTTATTCTTGAACACTCACTTGGTGCGAATTATCGATCTGTCCTTAAGTCTTGATTCAAGGTGCCAATCCTTGTTTCTTTTAAATTGATGAAGCTCTTCTTGCATAGCAGTAAAACAGTCAGAATCTACAAGGGCTTCATAAACATTCTTTAGCTCAACGTTAGACAAAAAAGCATAGAAAGCACATAAGTTTCTAAGTTTGGATCTGGTTTGCACCCCTGTATTAATGTCAGACATGATCTGGTCAAGGGGGTGCGAGCTTTAGTGCTTCTAGGGTCGTGGAATAAATAGATCCATAGACACACTTACCAATCCCCCCTGGGTACTTAGTGAAACAGGTTCTGGAACTGTTCTGGTGCCTGTTCCCATATCAGTTCGGGAATAATTGGGTTGAGTGGGCCGGTTCTGTTTAGGTTCAGTAATGCTTCCTCCTGACTGGTTTACTCCCTTCCCACCTTCCAAATTATCAGTTCCAGGACTTGGTTCACCTTCAGGAGTCTTACCTTTGTCAACTATGGAGCTTTGAGCAAGCGAGAGGTCTTTTCTCACAAGACCAAGTTCAAACTCTTCATCCTGTGTATCATACTCAATCAAGGAGTTAGTCTCATCAAACAATACATACACACTTTCCTTAACACATAAGGTTCTTTTGTTAAACACTTTGTACGCCTTACTTTACTGTGTGAGAAGTACCCTAAGAATATGGCTTCATCACTCCTAGGGTCGAATTTTCCTAAGAATTCCTTCCCATTATTGTACACATAGCATTTGCAACCAAACACCCTCAAGTGCATAATATTAGGTTTCGTCCCTTGAAAAGTTCATAAGAAGTCTTGTTAAGTATGGTTCTGATCATACATCTATTATTAACATAACACGATGTGTTCAATACCTCTGCCTAGAAGTTTCTAGGAAGACCACTAGCAACAAGCATAGTTCTAGTTATGTCTTCTAGAGTCTGATTTTTACGCTCTATCATCCCTTTCTGTTGGGGTGTTCTAGGGGCAGAAAAGTTATGATCTATACCGTGGTCATTACAATAATCAATGAAGCTTGAGTTTTCAAATTCTTTACCATGGTCAGACCTAAGACTTACCAATGAGTGTCCTACTCACTTTTTAATTTTCTTAAGAAGCACAAGAAACTTCTCAAATGATTCATCTTTTGATGCCAAAAATAAAGTCCAAGTGAAACGAGAGTAATCATCCACTATAACAAACACATATCTCTTCCCACCTCTACTTGTGATACTCATAGGACCACACAAATCAACATGTAGTAGCTAAGAGGTCGGAAAGTGCTAACACAGTTTTTTGACTTGAAAGAAGTCCTAACTTATTTTCCTCTAGCACAAGCATTGCACACCTTGTCATCATTATACTTGATGGAAGGTAGTCCAACTACTAGGTCCTTAGAAACAAGTTTATTCAAAAGAGAAAGGCTTATATGACCTAGCCTCTTATGCCAAAGCATAACATCGTCATCAAGAGCACTTAAACAAGTCAAATGATTTTGGGGAAGTGAAAGAATACACACTTTATACACATTGTTATGTCGCTTCCTCCTCAACACAACATTACCAGAATTGACATTGGTAATAAAGCATTGATATGAAGAGAATTCAATGTGATTACCTCTATCACACAATTGAGACACACTTAGTAAATTATGTTGTAACCCATCAACCAAGTACACATTATCAATAGAGTGAGAGAGTAATCTACCTATCTTACCTACACCGATAATTTTTTCAGATTTGCCGTTTCCAAATGCCACTTTCCCTCCATCAAAGGCCGTAAGTGAGATGAAGTTTGATTTGTCTCCCATCATGTGCCTTGAGCAACCACTATCCAAGAACCATAGTTAATTGCCTCCTCTCACTTTAGCCTACAAAACAGCTAAGTGTTTGTCTTGGGAACCCATATTCACTTGGGTTCCATTTTCTTTGACATGCAGATTAAGTCATCTTTTCTAATCCATACTTGTTTAACATACAATGAGTTTCTCCCCATGGCTCTCTTTCTCAAAGGACAAGCATAACGATAATGACCAGTTTTTTTATAGTGAAAACAGATTATATTTTTTTGAAGTCTAACATATTTTTTGTTAACTGGTCTAGTAAGAGATTTATTCACAAATCCTAGTCCCCTTTCATTTCGACTATAGTGAGTATTTAGCCAATTAAGCGCTTCTAAGAAACTGTTCCAGCGCATGTTCTGAATGAGATCAGATTCAACCTTACGATCATATGCTTATGAGGAACTGTTACAACGTCTGTTCTGAACGAGGTCAGATTCAGCCTTATGCGCCTTTTTAAGCAGTTGGTTATTTTCATTTACCAAGGATTCTACCTTAAGTTTCAGGTCTAGGGACTCACTATTCAGCCTTGTAAGATCAGAATTAAACTCTTTCTCTCTTGTATTTATGAGGTCTTTAAGTGCATCAAGATCTTTACATAGGGCAAGGGCCTCTTCTTCTGCCTTAAGTTTTTCACATTTGAGAACTTCATTGACATGTTCAAGTTCTAGTTTGTTCCGTTCAAGCATTCTAACATCTTTTTTCAATTCGGAACAAACATCTTTAAGCATGCAATTTTCAGCAGTTATTGTCTCACGCTCATTCATTACCGCAAATAATAATTTCACAACTTTAGCTGTACTAAGACCACGTACCGTATCCTTGAGTTGGGACAAGCTTTTGACTGATTCAAGGTCCGATTCAGACTCGCTTCTAGCCATGAGGGCTTCTACAACCTCTTTCTCTTGGGAGTCCTCTTCCTCCTTTGAAGTTTCACCCCAGGCTGCCATCATTGCTTTACCAAAATGCTTTGAGGAGCTATTCTGTTGTGGCCTCTTGCCATGATTTCGGAACTGTTCTGACCCCTGTTCTTCGTTCTGTATGGGGAAATTCTTCATAATGTGATCGGGTTTTCCACATCTTAAGCATCTTGAAAACTGATCATGATCACTGTTCCGTGGCTTCCTGGTACGTCCTTTCTTGATATTGCCTTCAGCCTTCTTGAAGAATTTCTTGAATTTTCGAGTCACAGATTGACTCTCCAAAATTCCTTATGCAGCATTCATCTTTTCAGGATCTCTGAAGGTGCTAACCTAAATATGAGAACTCTGCTCTGATACCACTTGTTAGATTTACTCACACAAGGACACGAGAGGGGGATAAATTGTGTCTACCAAGTCTCTTTGCTTTTCTCAAAACACTTGTCAGAACTGTTTGGTACGCATGTTTGCAGTAAAGCAGAAACAAGTATAATTATGAAAACAGCAAAGGAAACACAATATTTTTACATGAAAAACCACCCCTGGCCTAACTGAGTTGTAAAAACACGACCTACCACTGTAGGATTTCAACTACACTTTCACTAAACGGGCAGAATTCATCACACACGTAACACACGTAACTAGTCTACTCCGAGACCCTAGTTACACGGACATCACGTCTAACATCTCCTAAGAGACCACATCCAATGACTTGGACAACACGGACAACACATCCAACGTCTCCTAAGAGACCACGTCCAACTTCTCCTAAGACTCGGACAATTTCTTGATTCAATGATGAAAAAAGACATGGTAAGACACCTTACTTGAATGCTTCTGGACAAGCTGAATGTAAGTACAATACAATCCTTATTATGCCAATATAAAAGACTCGATTTAGCACTATCTTTGAAGGTTTCCTCTCAGAAAATTAAGACTCACAAAGACAATTTTAAACCCTTCGAAAACCTTTGAGAAAAACAAGAGAAGGAGGAAACTTAAACAGTGTGGTGCATATGGCGCACGAGTAGGGCAAAGAGAATTCCACGCCCAATTAGCAACTTAGCAGCCAAGCTCCTCACAATTTCTCCACTTGATATTCTTCCCCTAAAAGATGGGATAAAATCTTTCAAAGATCTTTCAAATGTATTTTTTAAGGGAAGAAATCTTTTTAGATTCTATAGAAAAATCTCTCAACATTATCTTTAAAGAGAAAATCTTCTTAGACCAAACTGACACAGGAAAATTAATCCTAATTATTTTTAAGAAAGTCGTTAGTAAAAAAATCATTCTAAAATCTTGAAATTTGTTTTTTGTCTTTGACGTCAGAACACCGCAGACCTGACTTCTCAGAACTGTTCTGACGCAGTGTTCTGAAGTACTTAAAAACATTTCAAAGCAAATGCTAAGTTAAGACCTTCTAATTGGCTATTAACAAGAATCTAAAAAATGAAACCAATGCTAAGCCTAAGACTCTTATTATCAGCTGAGCTTCTTGGATATGATTTTGATGTTCCATGCTCTGTGCTCAGAACTGTTCTGAGACAATGTTCTCAGACTCTTATTTCTAGCTGGACTTCTTGTGCATGATTTTGATGTTTCATGCGATGCTCCATGCTCTCTGTTCAGAACTGTTCTGAGGCAATGTTCTTGGACTTTTGTTATCAGCTGGGCTCCTTGTGTGTATATCGACTCTGATGTTCTATGCTTATTCGAACTGCTCTAAGTATTTTTTGAATCGTGTCTCAACACATAATTCAGGCACAGCATATTGACTAGTACATATGGATTGTTATCATCAAAACCTTACACATTAATTGGGTCAACAAAATGGTTTTCCAACTTTCTGTCATTTAGTGAAGTAAAAATAGAGGAAAATCATTTTCACCAAATAGGGGATAATAATTTCCATTTTACAAGGATGGAAATTGATTTTCTTGCACTAAATGATGTGATCAAATGAATTTTAGGAGCAAAACCTAATTTCAAAGGTTTGAAGTAAAACTTGACTGTTTGATGGGAAATATTAAAAAGAATATAAAATGCAAATTTGAGCTCAATTCCTGAATTTATTCGGTTTAAGTTGATTTCAACTACAATAATTCAGTTAATGTTTTTTCATTAGTAAAACAATTCATTTGACATTCTCTGCTATGCAGACAATAGAAAATGCAGCGAAAAAGGTGTAATATTTTTCTATTTTTTATTGCCAATTTTAAATTAGGCAGATTGGTGGGATAAAAAATTTTTTCCGCATTAAAAATCCAAAACTTTTCTCAATGGCAAGTATATAATTTAGGATAGAAGCTGTTCTCAGTTGCTTCGACACAATGAAAACATCCTTCGACAAGACACTGATCAAGGACCTTAATGTGTTCTTTTGTTTAGAATCACAAAATTTTCCTTAATTACAATTAATTATTAGTGGTGAAATTTTAGTATTCGTTATCTATATCGACCGCCAAAATGACATCTTAATAAGAATACTCTATTCACCAAGATATATTATATGCAAATTTCTACGACGATGACACTAGTTATCGGTGGTAACACCTTTCAACTATTTCATCATACCATTTCAAAGATTTCTTGTAAGAAGACATTTATTATTTTTCCATAATTAAATATATGGGAGGAACTAGCGAGGAGACCCCCTAGACTATCCATATGATCAAGTTAGACAAGTTAAGAGGAAGACAATGGATTTTTACTTGAAGTAGTTTGTTTTTATACTTAATATAAATTTGTATATTTCTTTCACTAAATTTATAAAATACAACCTTTTATTCATTTGATAATGTCCAAAGTAGGGCTAGCAAAAAAATCTGTATCTGCATAAAATCCGCAAAATCCACCCCCAACGGCCATGGGTGTGGGTATTGAAAATAAGAAAAAAATGAGTATGGGACAGGTACTGCTAAAACGGGTACAGGTATGGGTATGGATGTGGGTATAGCTCCTACCCGCTCCATACCTGGTGAACTAACTCACAAGCTTATGTACACACTGGGCCCCTCGAATTTTTTCAACACGTCCCCTCATGTGTGGGCACATGCACACAATCAATCAATTAGGGAAGGTGGCAAATCAAGACTGAGCAACTGCTCTGATACCCTTTTATTTTTTTTTATATCAATTGGGCCATAAATAAAGAGTCATACATATAAGCTCAAATGACGTTCAAACCCAGAATTGATTGGCAATAGGTTGAGTAACTGAAACCCTCTCTGATACCATGAGAAATTTTTTTTATATCAACTGGGTCACAAACGAAGAGTCACGCGTATATGTTCAAATGAGGTTCCTACCCAATACCAATTGACAATGAGTGGAGTAACTCACAGACTTATATACATGCTCAAAACCTTAAATTATATTAATATGGGACACACTTCACTATCATATTCTTCACAGGCAGTGATTATCCAATCTTGCTAGCAATCACAGGCAATCAAAGGAAATTTAAACCAAGTGATCTAATGGCAAGTCGAATCAAAGGTGCAATGGCTAGCTAGCATGAAATCTCGCCTCAGGATACAAATAGTGGCTAATTCAATTCTGGCGTTACTGATCAAGGTGGAGTCATAATTCCCATGAAGGGAAGTTTAAGAATCATACAATACATCAGCATTGTTTTAAATTTCAATTTTCAAACTTGCTTACACACAATTTTTATGTAAACACTCATTTAAAATTTGTAAAACATGGCATAGTTTAGATTTTTATTAAAATAAATATACTAAGAGAATAAATTAATCATTAGATCAATTATAGAACAACTCCCTAATTATTATGTATAAATATAATAACTAAATAATAACTTATGAATGCTCATTTCATAGTAAAAACAAAATTCCAAAAAAAAAATTGCGAATTTGATATTTAATAGCAACCTATGATGCAACTTCAAAACCCAAGAATATATACATATGTATGAATATGATTATACGTTTGTCTATTATATCTTGGAGAGAAGGGATCGAATAGGACACCTCATCGCTCAATTCTTCGGCTTATACTTGCACGAATTAGTTTAGGAGAGTTACATTATGTCAAATATATACTGTCATTATTGCGTAAGTGGTTGTCGCGGTTTTCTTGTTATTTGATTATGAAGATTAAAGTTGGAGGCCGACTATTCGAATAAATTTGATAGTCAACTTAGATGTCTGGAGACTAAGAGTTGCAGAGTCAACTTGAAGGTGATACGACAAGGTGTGTCATTTGTGCAACTGTCTGACTGCAACAAAACAAAAGTGTTTGATCTTAGAGTTGGAGAACTCTAGGTTGGGTTGTGAGCTTGTTGAGACCCAACCTTGTTGAGATATCGTAGGGCATTTTTCGCATTTAAATCTCGCATTTAATTTCATAATTACTTTAATTTTTGCAATCACCCTATTCACTCCCTTTTGGGCAATATGAACTTTCATTAATGGTTATGCATTGAAAAGAAATTCTGTAACAATTGGAATTGTGTACATCGTGTTATACACTACATGTTCCTCTAAGCATGTTGACGGATGTTTTTATTTTTTGGACCCACATGAGTGAAAAATGATTTCAAAAATCACATTTTTAATTCGATGGTCTTGTGTACCTTTGAGACATTTTTATTGAATTTTTGAGGATGGTGTTTGATTGGGGGGGAATAATTTTATCAAAAAATGGTTTTCCAACTTTCTGTCATTTGGTGAAGTAAAGATAGAGGAAAATCATTTTCATCCAAACAGGGGATAATAATTTCTATTTTATGAGGATGGAAATTGATTTTCTTGCACTAAACGATGTGACCAAATGAAATTAGGAGCAAAATCTAATTTCAAAGATTTGACGCAAAAATTGACTATTTGATGAAAATATTAAAAAGAGTATAAAATGCGAATTTGAGCTCAATTCCTTAATTTATTTGGTTTAAGTTGATTTCAAATACAACAATTCAGTTAATGTTTTTTCATTAGTAAAACAATTCATTTGACATTTTCCACTATTAAAATAATTTAGTCTACATCTCTTCTTTTTTTCCACCTAATGCCCTAATTAGATGTGCTTTTCCTCTCATCCCAAATTTCCATTAGCCCGCCACGCCCCCTCCCCCAGCAAAAAAATCCCCAAAGCCTCCACCCCTCGAGGGATTACTGTCAATGTTCTTTATCAATGGTAAGCCCTATTTAGATTGATTTCTACACTAATAGGTAGTTTGTCATAAGTTTTTTATGAACAAAATTTGTCTCTTCATTTGTGAGAATTTCATTTTATCCTTTGATGCAGCTATTAGCATATTGTTTTTACGAAAGTTGAGTTCAATTGACATGGTCTAATATATTGGATGAAAATTAACATTCAAATTGATATAGACTAGACTGTTAAATCTTCCATTAGTGGTACATATGCAATGTGATTAAAATTTTTCATGATGACATTGTTATAATTCACTACAAGAATCCGTGTAAATAGAGGCCGAAAAATAGAGACCGAAAACTAAAGCAGTCTCTAATTAAATTTGAAAACCGAATTCAGAGACCGATATCAAATTGAAATCAATTCAGAGACCGAAATTAATATGCAGTCTCTACTTGAGACCAACACAATTTTCGGTCTCAAATTTTGGAGACCAAATGACAATTAGAGACCATAAAAAAAATTTCGGTCTCAGATTTAAATATCAAACTCCAAAATTGGTTTTCATCAGAGACCAAAGAGATTTTTGGTCTCAGATTTAGAGACCAAAGTCCTGGCACAGTTTCCATTAGAAACCAAAATAAATTTCGGTTTCGGATTTTTTAGACCAAACTTCTAGAAGGGGTTTCACTTAGAGACCAAAAATCCCGGTCTCTAAGTTTGGCAACAATTCGAGTTTCTTTATTTGCTAGAACGCAAGATTTCTTCTCCTTGCTCTCACTGCCTTTAATTTGCTCTCAGCCTCTCATTGTCTTCTAGATCTCCTCACCTTACTCCCGGTTCCATCTCGTCTCTTCTGCGCTGTTGCCTGCTATTTTGCTGTTCTCTTCACTTCTGTCCTCAGCCAGTACGCACCACCAGCGTTGGCGAGAAGGAGTCTCTGCTGGCTGCTTCAGACACCGCAAAAAATAGCAAGGTATTGACACTTATATCCCCTCTTCTATTGGTTCGTTCTCAATGTAGATCTTGCCTTTGTTTTTCTCTTCAATTTGAGGTCTTGCTTCAGACACCTCAAAAAACAGCAAGGTATTGACACTCATATCCCCTCTTCTGTTGGTTCGTTCTCAATGTAGATCTTGCCTTTGTTTTTCTCTTCAATTTGAGGTCTTGTTTGTTGCCAATTTGTGATTGCATTTACTATTTCTTCCTTCTTATGGGTCTTGTTTGCTATCAATGAAAATGCCGATTTGAGGTTTCTAGGGTTACGTGTGGCATTATTTTTGCCATTAGATCTCTTAATATGTGAATACAACTGGGCTTGGCTTCGTTGGTGAGGGATTTGCTAGCGGTTGAACTCTTTTACGAGTATGCACACCATGTATTTGTAAAAATGCCTAAGAGATGAGGTTTTGGAAGGTTAAGGAGGCATCTCACAACTGCTAGAAATGTATGCGAGAAGTTTATCTTAAAATAAGTTCAAATTATATAGACAATCCAGTAGAACCAGACAGGGATTTCACATAGTATATCTATATTTTTCCTAAATGGTGATGTTTTGTCACATGTCCCAAGTCTTAAAAGCACCATTACTTCTAGTTCTACTCCTAACTTGATGCATTTTTGCTAGAAGGCCATGCTCTGTTTTACTTGGATTGCAACATGAATGGTAAATTGTGTCATACTATCAGACCTGTTTTTAACTTAATTCATTATCGCACGAGTGACATTGTGAGGTCATATGTAGGTTGCTGGAGCGGCCGTGATCTTTGAAGTGCAAAGAAGCACAAAGTCATAAGCAAAAAAGGAGGAAAAACGGAAGCAAGAACTGGAGGTAATGTGAAGAATCACTGCCTTGAAGTCATTCTTGATGTCAATGTTCTTTGCATCAGTTATCATTTCCTATGATTCAGAAAGGCTTGAGCTTCATCAAAAGCTTTTGTAAATAAGGGTAAGGTTTGACAGGTGATGGCTGCTACAAAATCTAAAATTTATCTCTGAACCATTTTATTAATTTTCTTCGCTACCAAAATTAGTTATAGATGTAAAACTGCCAACTTGTAAATACCATCCCCAAAACCACGAAGGAAGATTCGTATTCTAATATGTACTACTTGGACCTAATACTATTGGACATTCCATGCCCTTTATGGCATGTGATCTAATCCATCAAAACAAGTGATCTTAATATACCAGTACGTTACTAAACGAAAACAGGATCAACTATCTGCGTAATTTTTGATTAGAAAAAGGAGCACAAAACGATTGAAAAGATAAAAGAATGAAGTGTGCTAGAAGACAATCAAGAACATCAATTGGCAAAACAAATGATTTGAGGTACAATCCCCTGTTGAAGTGTAAATGAACTCTTACCAAGTAGTTAACAATTATCTGCGAATAGCAAAGATATGCACAAGTCAAGATATATACAAAAACTCATGCCATCCAAGAATAGCAGAGCAAATTAGTCTATTACAAAGCATATGTCCTATGAGATACAGACAAGAGAGAAAGTATTGGCATTGTCAGTCCATTTGAGTCTTACCTTGAAATAGGGGGTGTGGTGGGCATCTTATTCACTATTACAGACGAAACATAGTTTATATTGTATAAGTATCCCTTTTCGTAATATTGAAATTAGTATAAATTCACAATAATTGAATTGAATAAAATCTAATTATGATAGTTAGTGCAGTTGAATTCAGATAGAAAGTAATTATTCTTACTAGTTACCTCTATCTATTGTTTACTTAACTTATCGAGCAAGGACTGCATTAGATATGTAATTGTATTCATTACATGGTGCCGAATAGTATTAACATGATTGGCTAGTAATATGTACAATTCCTCATGAGACAATGGATCTAAGTCAGGAGTGGATGTACAATAGAATGGAAGGGAGGTATCTAAGCAAGGTATTCATTCAGAAAGTGGATGAGTTTATTAAGTTACAAGAAGAGTTTTAGAGGTGCCAAAAACTGAAGTGCCCCTGCCTGAGGTGCCGCAATGTACCATACCTTGATGTAGACACGATTAAGTTACATTTGTACCAGCGAGAGTTTCGTCCAAACTATTACAGGTGGGTGCATCATGGTGAAACATTCCTTGAAGATGATGAAGCTGTAACTTCCTCATCTAATGCACAAATAATACCCAACCCTATGAGGGATATGGTGATGGATGCTTATGCACCTGCGTCATCCGCATTATTACAAGAGCTATTGCACAATGAGGAGCATGAACTAATTCCAGAGGTGAAAAGATTTCTTGAACTCCTCAAGGCAGCAGAGAGACCATTGTACGAGGGATGTGAAATGTCACTACTGAAAGCTGTGGTATGGCTTACCAATCTAAAATATGAATATAATCTACACTATCGAGCGATTGATGGTATTGCATCTTTTATGAAGAAGATATGCCCAAATAACAATGACATGGTGGGCAATTACTATGAGATTAAAAAGTTGCTTACGGGCCTTGAACTTCCACATCGTAAAATAGATGTTTTTCCCAATGGTTGCATGTTATTTTGGAAGGAGCTAGATAGCCTGGATAGATGCTCTTTTTGTGATGAAGGAAGATACTTGAGAATGAGAAAAGAAGGAAGGCAAATCTCAAGGAAGCAACTAATATATTTCTCCATTGGACCTCGACTACAGTGCCTTTATGCAACAAAGAAAACAGCTGAGAGTATGAGATGGCACCATGAGCACAAGCGGCCTACCTGGGGTCATGGCACATCTATCGGATAGTGAGGCATGGAAACATCTAGACGTTTTCTATCCTTCGTTTACTGTCGAACCACATAATGTAAGGCTAGACTTGTGTACTGATGGCTTCTCACCATTTGGCCATTATGGTCAAACATATTCATGCTGGCCAGTGATTGTGACCCGTTATAATTTGCCCCCATGGATGTGTAAGAAAAGACAGTTTATGTTCATTGCTCTCCTCATTCCTGGCCCAAAGAATCTAAAAGGAAATCCGGACATATATATGCAACCTCTTATTGAAGAACTTGTGCAACTGTGGAATGAACGAATACTGACGTATGATTTGTCCCTGAGGTAAAATTTCTTAATGAAAGTTGTCATTCTTTGGACTGTGAGTGACTTCCCCGCTTATGGCATGCTCTCTGGCTGGATGAATGTTGGAAGATTAGCGTGTCCCTATTGTATGGAACACATAAAAGCATTCAGCTAGCCCAGGGGAACAAGCAATCCTGATTTGTTTGTAATCGCCAATTTCTCCCAAAGGATTATAGATTTCGGCGTGATAAATCTGTATTTTACAAAAACAGGGAGGACCATTCTGAACCTCCTCCTATGTTGACCGGGCAGCAGGTTTGGAGTCATGTGTCTTCGCTCCTAATCGCAGCAGATCACAAGGGAAAAGTGGATGGCTACGGATGGTCTCATAATTGGACAAGACATAGCATATTTTGGGAACTCCCTTATTGGAGCAAGCTATTAATACGGCATAACCTTGACATCATGCATATTAAGAAAAATGTTTTCGAGCAAATAATTAACATGGTGATGAATGTAAAGGATAAAACAAAAGATGACCTCAATGCGAGGAAGGACATGCTTACTCATTGTAAACATAGGAGACTTAATGTCCGCGTTGTTGAAGCTGGTGAAAGAAGCCAACGAGAAGTTATGCCACAAGCTTGATATGTTTTACAGAAGGAGCACAGAAAGGTGGTGTGCGAATGGATCTGTAAATTAAAATTCCCAGATGGTTATGCCTCAAACTTGGGTAGGTGTGTGGACGTGAGAAATGCTTCACTGCATAACTTAAAAAGCCATGATTATCATATTTTCATGCAGCATTTGTTGCCTCTGGCTTTCAAAGATCTCTTACCCACCAATGTCTGGAATGTGCTAACTGAGCTTAGCCAGTTCTTTCGAGATTTGTGTTCCTCCAAGTTGCATGTTGATAACATAGTCTGTTTGGAGAATGGCGTTGTAGAAAGATTATGTAAGTTGGAACAAGTTTTTTCGCATGCATTCTTCAATGTAATGGAGCATCTACCTGTCCACTTACCTACTGAACTAAAACTTGGAGGCCCGGTTCAATATCGATGGATGTATAACTATGAAAGGTATGATATGATTCATGGAAATCATGTCTCAAGTTACGTACACAAACGATGTTTCAATTTATTGAATTACAGGTTTCTTCATCATTTAAAGGGGAAAGTACGTAATAAAGCACGTGTTGAGCCTTTAATTTGCTATGCGTACTCAATGGAAGGGATAACGAAATTCATTGCAAACTATTTTGATGATAGTGCTGATGTTAGGGAACGAGATTTGCCCAGAATATGATGAACATTGTCCAGGACAAATCTAATGCCAATCTTCTGGACATTTTCTCCTGTAATATTGGATATGCCCTGAATGAGGGCAGTGTGTGGTTCTTGGATCATTTACGTCGTCAATTGGCGCTATCAAATTGTGGGTTGGTAGGAGAATATAAACGATAAGTTTCTGCATTACATATGGAGGAAAACGTATATACATTAAACACGACTACATGGTGTTCTCCTTATATTGTGTAAGATCTTGAGGTCGAGATGGTCCAACAAAACCCTCATGTTTGGGTCAAGGATGTGTGGGCAAAGTTTGAGGAAAGATTTCTAGAATGGTTCAAAGCATATGTACGTATTTCCACAATGTGTTTTCCTTACATTGAGGAAGTATTTCTGTAGTTTTATGAAAACGACCTCATATTTGACCATTTGTGGTTATGACGGGCATGTAGGTCTTGCACTCCAATGTCAACAATGATATCCTAAGGGCACTTGGATATGGCCTTAAAAGTTATGTTCATCGTTGGGATCATTATTACATCAATGGCTTCGACTTTCATACATATGAATATGGGAAAAGCAAGTCAACCATGAATCACGGCATGTGCATGAAAGGAACAGATGGAAAGGAATATTATGGTATTCTTCAGGATGTAATTGAGTTGAGTTGCACTATGTTAGGGATATTCGTCCATATAAGACAATCTTGTTTAAGTCGGATTGGTATGACTACATTAATGGTGTTGTTGTCCATGATACATACAAATTAGTTGATGTCAATCACACGAAGAGATATCCCAAGTATGATCCATTTGTCCTTGCAAGTTAAGTCACCCAAGTTTTCTGTATGCATTATCTTATGAAAGACAACAGTAAAAAGGATTGGTGGGCAGTGTTGAAAATGAAACCAAGGTCAATAATAGATGCCTCCGATGAGGATACACCATTCCAAATAGATGAAAACGACAACCCACCAAATTTAGGAGATATTGAATAGACGATGATGTTGATATCATTCAAAAAGAGGAAAATGACACAGATGACAATGTGGACGAGGAGGTTGACGCCATCGATGATGGATATGGAGAGGATTGGCATGAGGGGTTACTAGAAGAAGACGATCATAATGTTTATGAGGATGATGATGACTACTTCACCGATTCAATGTTTATTTAGTGCACGTCGATGACTAATTTATGCGCAGCTTATGTTTTTATGTGTTGGAACTTATATTGAGTATTTTAAATGCATGCAAACTTCTGTTGTAGTTTCTCCCTGTATTTGTTATATTATTTGAATAACATGTTTTTATATCGGAGTGCGTATTGCTTGATGCTCAATTGTATTCATGCATTTTGTCACCTTCATAGCACAATATCTAACATTGTTAAGTGCATCATATTTAGTGTCGTTTGGCATACAATCTTCTAATTTAAATGCATGCACTCATCTAACTGATTCACCTAACATTGCACAGAAGTAGGTATACATGGATGGTTTAAGCAGATCCATTGCCCAGTATGACTTTCAGGAGATGCAACCACTGGAGATTCTGTTGGAGGCCCATAGCACGCTATTGACAAGGGTACGACTTGTGCCTAACACCAACAGGTGGTAGGTGTCATTCACTTTCAAAAGCCATAAACCTGAGGCGCACTACATTTTCATCTAATTTGTGGGCAATGCTCTATCATAGGTTTGGTCATTAAGATGTCACATGAGCCATCTCCGAGACGATTCGAACTTACTACAAGGACGCCTTCACGTGTTGGAGAGACGCCCCTAAGGATCACAAGCGGTTTTGATAGAATTGTTTTAAAGTAAAGGTTTTAAGCTTTACAATATGGTATGTTGGTTGGTATACTAGCATTGATTTAGGTACATCATACCAACATTGATTTGAGTTGCATAAGTATTGATAGATAAATTGATTTAGGTACATCATAAGCCTTAAACGTCAATCATATCACTTAAATTCATTGAACATGTATGCGATATAAACATTGATCCTGTTTTCTTAATTTTTGGGATGTAAATCCCAATGTTTCGGATGTGTGATCTGTTGAGATGTATACTTGGTGTACTCCGGGTTTGTGGTCCGTTGAGCATGCGAATGTCTTTTGTACTTTTATTTATTGTAGAGAAGTAATGCATGGCTTTAAGCCTGGGATATGATCAATTTTTAGGCGGAACTCTGTCCGTTTTTTCTAGAAATATATATATATAACTACAAAAACGCGCTCATTTAGATACGAAACTTTTCGTATCTAAATGATAGCTTTTCATATCTAAATACCATTTAGATACGAATAGAAATGAAAAAAGTTTCGTATCAAAAGGTACGGTCGCAGACCGAAATCGGAAACGGAACTCGTTTTCGTTTCTATTAGACACGAAAATAGAAACGAAAAATATTTTCGTATCTAATTGATACGAAACTTTTTCGTATCAAAAAATCAATGTCTCGTATCTAATTGATACGAAATTAGATACGAAAACTTCTTCGAATCTAACAGAAACGCAAATTTTCGTTTCTGATTGATACGAACTCAGATACGAAAGTTTTTCGTATCTATTAGATACGAAGTTTTTCGTATCAAGATGTCAAAATAGCGAATCAAATTGATACGAAATTAGATACGAGGCATACAATTCGTATCAAATTGCATATCTTATGTGCGTAAATTGTTCAACGTTTTTCACCTGATATTTTTTGTTTCGAGCTGAACTTTTCATTCCAAATAATTGCAACAAGTGCTAAATTCCCAAATACATTTACATACACATAGATACGTCAATACATAAGAGCCTAACATTGCATCATATATACCAACCAACCTCGGTATTTACATTTACCTAAGGCATATTACAACTTGGCAACAAAATTCCAAGTATCGAGGACATGCAACCATCAAGCAATTGACATCCAAAAAATACACCACGACCAAAGCAATGTTCGAGGTGTGTTCCAAAAAATACACCACCACATGCCCATCTAAGAGTTACAAGTTGCAGCTATCAACATATATAAACATATACCAAGTCAGTTACTAATATAAGACTAAGGGTCAGGGAGAAGGGGAAATCTAAGAGCTCGAGCTCCCAAAGCGAGACTCAATCCTAGCAATGGCATCTTTGGTTTGCTTAACTTCCTCCTTCGTTCGAGTAAGCTCTTCTCTTGTGGCATTGAGTTGGTCTTCTGATTTTTGCAAGCGACTCACAATCTGGGCATACATGGAGGGGGCGTAAGCTATGGGTGTGGAGGGTGAGGATTGAGTAGACGGTCCCACTCTCTCGTAGTATGCTTGGGTTTGATTCCCAAGTCCATATACCAAACCTTTGCTGTTGACACCTCCAGCAGCTTGAAGAAAAAGTGCATCATCATTAACTTCGACCCCTGAATGTGAAGCATTAAGCTTCAAACGTTGATACTCATCCTACAATGAAGAAAACTCAACAAGCAAGCATTAAGTTTCATAGTGCAATACCTTGTAAAAGCTATAAAAGAAGATGATGAAAAAGCCACCAAGGATGATGTCAATAAAAAGCCCGTAGATGAGAAAGAAGAAATAGACTGATATGGGCAAGAACATAAAGAAAGAAGACATGGGCCTAGCATGTAGTACCTAAACAAGCAAGCAAAAGAGAAGCAGAAACTGACAAAGTTTCCCCCAAACAACCAAACCTTTACTAAAGACATGTTGATGCTTTAGGATATATTCTTTCTTAAATTCTGTGGCGAAACGGACAGAGTTTCCCCCAAAAATTGACCATTTCCCAGGCTTTAAGCCCTACATTAAATCCCCTGCATTGAATAGAAGCAGAAAAAAATAACCAAATCAAGATCAACGGCTACACGCCGGAGACCACAACTCTACAGGCCACTCGCCCGGAGTAAACCATTCAATGAAGCTCAATAGCAGAAAGGAAACAAAGAGTTCAACTCAACAAAGATTTTTGAAATAATAACTTTCACTTTTAC